>JAUMGZ010203918.1:0-12371 GCA_032359645.1 Pododesmus macrochisma | reverse complement strand
TATCTAACATGTGGGATAAATTTATAAAACCCACCTCTCCAGAGTGACGTAACCTATATGGATCGTAGGAGAAAAATTATTCCCTAACTACCTCGGATGAAGAGGACGGTCCTTTTTGGAGTCATAGGACATAGGCGTAGCTTGCACTGAGGCAACCGAGGCAGCTGCCCGGTAAAAAAAATGAGAACATGATATAAAAATGTTGCTAGCTTCTGGGGGGCTGCGCCCCTGGACCCCCTGCCTCGGTTATTTTAAAGCCAAAGTTACGCCTATGTAGGGGCATGCGGGGGATATATCAATTTAATTTTTTTTTCTTTTCATATATTTTATCATATTTTATTCTTTGTTGGTTGGTTTAAAACTTGCTGCTACGGGCCTGTTAAACTGAACACAAGGCCATGTTTTGCCGAGTGGAAAAGGGAGGAACGAAGGTTGTCGCAATGAAAGCGGCCGTTATTTTACAACTGTGACATCTCGTGCTATATATACTCTTTATTTCCTCCTTATAGAACAGTATTTTCAGCATTTTGAACAAAGCTAAGGAATTGTAAAGTGACTAAGTTAGGAAAAAAATGTGTTTTCGTTAACAAGCTATAAACATTGGAATGGGGATCGAAAATACTTTGTTTCTCTTTTTGTTAACATCAAAATAATAACACAAAGGTTATTAGTAAACATTAACAAGACCAGATAACACAATGTTGAATGTGTATTGAACGTCTTGTTTCCCACTGACACTTGACAAGGGAGTATTTTATTATGCTTGCGCGATTTCTTGCCAAATTGATATTTTACAATTGCCTTTCTGCCCTTGATCTGGCATTGATTTATAGTATTATAAATGAACCATACTTTAGACATATTTTCCAGACAAGGACTCGATAAAACGTTTTAATTTTTTTTCAGCAAAAAATTGCGTAGGGTGAGGATTAAAAATAGGTAGGGTCGGGTTAGGGGAAACACACCTATTTTTCTGGCCTTATAAGTTTATCATGTTTTATCGTGTACTGTTAACGTCTCATAAATTATAATGCAAGTTTTTCATTTGTGTGATTAACGCCAGTAAGTCTGTTTAGCGACGTATATATCCAAATCCAGTGACGTGTGTATTTTCCAGTGATCTATTTTTCAGCCGTGACTTTGTCAACGTGCCTCTGAGGAGGAACACAATGTTTAAAGAGAGATAACTCTTATACGCTAGCACATTTTTCTGTACAGCGGACCCCTCCACCAATCTTTATGTGTAACTGAATTGGTATTGTCGTTTATTTCAAAATATTTTTGCGTATCATCATTGTGATTTGTCCTAATATAAGAATCTTAACACATGGTTATAGGGCCGTGACCTGGGGAAAAGCGAGGGGGCAAATTATTTTTGTGTATAAAGCTTGCTGGAAATGTTGTCATTGGAAATAAGAAAAAATGTAAACTTTCTGATTTTACCCCTTCCTTCGTCCGCAGTCTATGCCCCTGGTGGTGAATAAGTAAATATACATTAAAATATGAAATAGCATTCACACATATTATAATCATATTCGGAAGAAATATAAGACTTGCGAACATAGAAAATAAAACATCTGTGTATCTAATAAACAATATTTATAACTTATTTATTTTGTAATTTCTTACCTTCGTTTCCTATGATAAAGACATGTGTGTTATACTGAATGGCATTTCGAGCTTTGGGAGCTTGGGACTTTGGACATTCTATATTTTACACATGTAATGTAAGTCTTTAATCTTTTGTGAAATAAACGTAAATATTTATGAATTTTAGTAAAATACTAGTAAAATATATATAACTTATAGCTTTTTTTTGACCGGAACGTAATAAATTCATCAATGTGAAGTAGGGAAGAATGCTATTTGAACCAAAGGGGCTGACGACGAAGGAAAACACAAATTACAGTACAACGCAATCTTTAAAGAGGGATAACTCTAATATGCTATTTCACTTTTCTGATTATTATACAACTCTAACAGAAATATAGAAAAAACATTTTAGGAAGGATGACTTGTGAATCGGTGGGATTGACGACCAAGAGAAACACCAACAAACATCAAATCATAAAGCACGTTAAAAGACTTCATAAAAATGAATATTTGATGCCGTCACCACCGCGGTTCAACGACTTGAATGGTAGGTAGGCGACGTGTAAAATATTACCCTATACATCTCTTAAGGGTCGTCGTCTACCTAGCTGTAGTTAAACATATTAACGGGATCCAAATTTTCCCATTTAACCCATTGTTGAGGGGGCCTCAAAACATGTTTAGTAAACTCGAGTGAACGACAAATATTGCACACTAGACAGAATGGATGGGGGATATTCACACCCAGCCAAAGCATTATATACAAACTAGTAAGTACAAAGCAGGCGCGTAACAACCTATTTAGCAAAAGAGCCCGGGCTTACACATCATTTTGACAACAATAAAAAATCGAGTCACAGTCGCGAGGAGAAACGTAACAAGAAAAAAAAAACCCTTACAATAACCATCCCAAAATGCACATGCTTTTAGATTTTTCTTTTTAGTGGAATAATGTTACCAAACTCGATGACAGAATTTGCGTAGATGAGTACCAATCCTTAAAGTTTACCACACAATAAGCAAAATATTTGTAAAATAATAGGGGAAAATTATATTTTCCTGCTTTAAAAGGGCCATTGAAACTGACGCCAGAACACAGGAGAACGCGTCTCAGGCATTCTAGAAAACAAAATTGTCCTTGGTGAGACCCCCCAGACCGCCACCGATGGGAAGGGGGAAAACCCCCTCCCATACCCCCCTCCTCGTGCTGCGCGCTTCGGGGTGCACATTGGATCATTGGGCTCATAATTTGAAAACCCGTTTGTTACGTCCCTGCAAAGACGTCAGCGAACGCTTTATCCGAGAAACGCAAAGAACAAACCAATGTACAGAACAGGATAATTATGTAATATAACTGAAAGGCTGATAGCCGAAATTATTGACAAAGCGCAATAGCTGAGAGAATGGATAGAGCCAATTGGCTGTGTTGAACACTTTTCAGATTTTTAACAAGTTCAGGATGCTTGAGACGTTAATTTTATTTCTTCAAAATTAAAGTATTCACAAAACACCAAATAAAAGTATAAATCTTTAGAAAGCATTCTTTATTATCTATCTAAGTACATATTTTTGAAAAGTCTCAGACATCACGTTAAAACAACAGAGGTAATTTAGTAAGTTGTTGACAATTCCTAGAAAGTTCATATTTTATATAACATGGTTACCCCTAGAGGGGCCTCAATTTGGCATTCTATTCTACTAATATTAATGTAAAAAAACAGTGTCTCAGTTTTTCTTCTTTATTTTCAAGCTAGAACTAATTACTTTCAAATAATTTTTCTTTCGTCATTAACCACTTTAAACTTTTAAAGGTCACTATCACTAATTTATATATCAAAAAGTTGAGACACACTTTTCTAGATATGTCTTGTCTGAATATCCATGCAAACTGTCAAGAGATGCAACAGATGCTCCAGCAGTAAAATTTATTAGTAATCTGCTCTCAAATAGCCTACACATTTTTACTATTTGTAACATTAGTTATCTCTCTTTGAGTATTTTGTTTTCTCTGTGTGTGTGTGTGTGTGTGTGTGTGGGTGTGGGTGGGTGGGTGGGTGGGTGAGAGAGGGGCACACGTTCAGTACATTTATAAATACAATCTAATAACCAAACATCTTTATTTACATCTATAATATATGCAGCCTGTGAGATTGAAACAAACCCAAATCAAAATCAAAGACACTTTCAACACTTTAACTCTATTTCATGGCGAGTTATATGCTCTTGTCATGCCGCTAGAGCAAATATTCGCGCGTGTATTTTTTAACGAGCCTGCTCTGAAATCTACAAATCCAAATGCCTGATACGTCTACCCTGTCTGACAATACTGATTTTTATTTTATCATTTCGAGCTTAATATACATGCCATATAAACATGTTTGTTTTCTCAGCCTTCATTTGTTTATGAGATTGAATAATTCGAGATTGGATTGTATTTTTTCAACTTTAAATAAAAGATCTCATTTAACGTATAATAGTTAGAATAAACTGTTCGAAAAACCAATGGTATTCTTAATTACTCTAAGCTACCATAATTTTGCTTTTGTTGTTGTATTATTGGGGTTTAACGTTCCTTCAACTCATGTCTATGTCATATAGACACGGTGCTTGCTTGTTAGAGTGCGCACTGATTGCGAATTTTATAGTGCTGTCTCACTGAAATATCATGCCACTTCACTTCAATTGGTCTCATCATCCTGATACCGAGACAACCATTCATTTTCCTACCAAGAATGCTGAGTGCTTAACAAGGTCAGGTGTTGACGATGAGTTTCACTGGATTTCAACCCAACGTTAGATTTATAAATGAAGTCGTGCTCGAACGTGGCCTCTACCAATGGACGAACAAGGTAACAAACAATCATAATCCAATGAGTAAATCACTAATATGTCAACTGCTTATATAACAAGAGGCCGATTTGGCCTTAACATCCATCTTGATGAAGTAAATTTTTGGCGTTTGATTACTTTTGATCCCAGGGTCATGCCTTGAACAAACGTGGTTCTCCATGCCCCTAAAGTTACTACATACCAAAACATTAAGCAATAAGCCTTCTAGTTTATAAGAATGTTTTTGAAATTTCGGCCCAAAAGTGGAGCCCCCTGGGGACTGGGCCCCATCGTTTAAACAAATTTGAAGTCACTTTCCTTAGGGATGACTTCTACCAAGTTTGGATGATATTAGTTGAGTAGTTTTGGACAAGAAGTCAAAAATATGAAAAGTTCACCTATTTGCTATATATGTATAGAATTGAACTTTGATTCCAAAACGCGTAACCTATTTTTGACCCAAGGATCACGCCTTGAACAAACTTTGTTCCCCTTGTCCTAAAGTTACTTCGTACCAAAGCATTAAGCTCTAGGCCATCGAGTTTATAAAAAAAGACTTTTGAAATTGTCCCCATTTGGGCCCCCAAAGCGGCGCCCCTTGGAGACTGAGACTCATCATTTGAACAAATATGACCCCCTCCCCAGAGATACTTCCTACTATGTTGAAATTGGTCCTGTAGTTTTAGACAAGAAGTCGAATATGTGAAAAGTTAACATATTTGCTTTAGTGTTGAGCTTTGACCCGAAAACGCTTAACCTTTTTTTGACCCTACGGTCATGCCTTGAACAAACTTGGTTAATCCTCTTACCCTAAAGTTACTATATACCAAAGCATAAAGCTCTAGACCTCCTAGTTTATTAGAACAAGATTTTTGAAGTTTTGTCAAATGTTCCCCCCTTCGGCCCCCAAAGTGGCGCCCCTGGAAGTCGAGCCCCTTTGTTTGAACAAATCTTAATCCCTTTCACCTAGGGATACTGCCTACAAAGTTTGGATGAAATTGGTCCATTGGTTTTGGAGAAGAAGTCAAAAATGTGAACAGTTTACGACGACGATGGACGACGGACGACTGACGGGATTTGTATGAGAAAAGTCTACATTGGACCTTCGGTCCAGATGGACTCAAAATTTATGAAATTAACTGTTGTGTGTGATATAAAGTCTTGTTTGTCTTGATTTGTGGACCATGACCAAATAAATGGTGATATATATGTTTTGTTTTGTTTTTGATTTTTAAGCAGCATTATTTGTAAAGGACAAAGGACAGATCCTTCAGGAGGAAACTAGAGACTGTGTTTTATTTATGAAGTACGGAAATTGAACAGGAAATAAGCAAAGGTCATTAATTCAAAGAACATGATCTATTGGTGTCCAAAATCCAGGGTAAATTATCAAAAGAACTTGATACATGTACATTGATGGTTCAATTATTCAAAGAACTTGATGCATTGCTGAACAGAATACAGAACCAATTATCTAAGAACTTTATGTATTGGTGGACAATAGACAGGGCCAATTATCCTATAAACAATATGGTATTGGTAGGCAAAGTGGACATGGGGATCCACAAGTTTAAATAGGATAGACAAAACAAGGAAATAAAACAAAGTAATAGCCGCGAACACAGATTGGAACAAGTAATGTCCGCGAAAACAGATCCCATTGTGCCTGTAGCACAAAGTAAGCAAATAGCACACACACGTAGGCACAACATAACCCTCGTGTCAGCATTGAAAGGGAACAGGAATGAAAGTACTGAGAATCCAAGTCAAACGTTAACAGAGAAGATCAAAACATCTTAAAAAACAACTTTAATACAACACTGTCTGACAAAGGACAGATGGAACAATAAACCAACGAAGTTGAAAATGTCTCGTCAGCCAATTTTGGTAGGTGGCCAAAATCAGTGTATGGGAAACAATAAGACAAAGAAGCATAGGCTTTTATTATTTCATTTAATGACATAGATTGTGTTTAACACATAGAACTGCAGCGTGAAAAATAAGATCAGTTTAAAATTATAAAAATAGCAACGACTACCATTCTTCCAATCCGTTATCACACAGAGCCAACTAAACAGTATTGTGATACAGTACAAAGTACTTCATTTACCTCGAGTGGTTTTATCTCGAACTACTTCATTTACCTCGAATGGTTTTATCTCGAATTGTTTTATCTCAAAAATTTTAACACTCCTCTTATCTCGAATCAAACGAAATTCAGTACTGATTGGTCAAAATAAGTAGTAACTGTTGATGATTTTCATTTGTCTCTCTTATAGAAAAAATCAACCCTAAATACCTGTCTTAGAATGATAAGTACAAATGAATAATTCCTTTCCCTTTTCATACTTAGTTTAAAAAAGTCAAAACATTTGTTCTCCCATAAGATTAGTATACTGATGTCAGAATGTGTATATAGTCAGTATGATATTACACAATTGACATACCTATCGCAAAAAACATTGAAACGATTCAAATATATGTATTGTCCATTAATAACATTTCAGATAAGTATGTGATATTTGTGGGGAATATAACTAATTTGGAAGGAAGAGTTTTTGGTCCAGAGGTATTTATTGATTTTGTTTTAAAATGTTGCGCCTAAAGGCACACGTATGATGAAGCGAAATGACATTTTGCTGTACTTGATGAATTCAATTTGGTTGTCATTGTATTATTTGATAACTATAAATATCTTTATATGTGTTTCTTAGCATTTTCATTTAAACTTTTTTTCTTCAATAAAGTGAGTTCATATGTACTACTCATACTATCTAATTTAAAAAGTTCATTCTCTCATATCTCGAATAAAACTATTTTCCATTGCTAAACACTATGTCTTATATCATATGATGAGTATTCTTGAATATTGGATTTAAGTATGGCTCAAGTATGTAACCTATTATGCTAGATATATATTTATAAAACATATTTAATTGATTTGTGAGTATTATATGATCAAATAAAATCTCATTGCACATTGATGATGTACTATATATATGTTGTATAATAGCAAGGTAAAAAAGAAGTACAAAATTGAGGATTTGTTTACCACAAATTGATCATTAGGTCACCAGTATACAAATGTAACATGTCTCATAAATAAATTATAACTGATTAAATAGCACATCATTTAACACATATGAATTATTGCTACAATAACATAATGCACACATATATTTTCATAATCTATGTTCGACAAGGTAACAGCAATAATACTGTACAAACACTTGCACACACATTCCATAGCATACACACATACACCCTAATGATGCACACAACACCATATGCGTAATGAGACACAGAGAATGTGTTGTATTTGTATTTTACCTTTGCTTCATACGAATTAAAAAAAAAAATCACAAAGTAATCTCTATGAGAGGAGATTATTAAGATTATACACGATTTCAGAATTTTTTCCCTGTAAAACTAAAATTGATGTAAAAAGAAAATATGTCTCTTATTCAGGATACAATAAAACTAAGATATCTGTGTTATAGTCGAATTGAGATACAAGTGACATGTGTGTCCTGGGAAAACATATTTATCTTAACTCGAATGTAAGTCAAGTAGTTATGACAGAAAAAAGCAAACAAGGCAAAGAAATGGATTTCGTAGTTTTAAAACACATAAAACGGTTCTTATTCACGCACACTTACGTTAGTAATTTCGCATTCATTCTATCTTTGGGCTCATTCATTCTGTACAAATATATAAATAAATCAATCAGGTTTACGAACGATTTTGGGTATACATTGGCATTTTATGTGGGGCAAGAATGAAAAAATACAATTATATAAAAAAAATATTGGTTTTCTTAAACAAGAGTTCCATTGTACCTTACCATCCATCTGGTTTCATCAGCACTCTAATTACATTAAGTATTTGACTCCTATATTGCATACTTTGTTTTTGTACCTTAGGGTCAACCTTAAACTAATTCTATAGGCTGCAACATGTTCAAGCATTACGATTTCGTCAAAGTGTCATGATTTGGCCTTAAGGATCCGCGATCACATTTGAAACATTGGAATACCCTTTAATCCATTTATTTTGGAGATTTCGAAAAGGTAAACAATTAACGTAAAGCTTAAGTTGGTCAGGTGGTTATGAGAAGTCAAAATTGTGAAAGGTTAACATTATTTTGCTATAGTGTTGCACTCTGACCCAAAAATGCATAACCTATTTTTGAAATCACGGTCACACCTTGAAAATCCTTGGTTATCAATTCCCCAAAGATGCTTTACCTAAGCAAGTACTAAGATCTAAGCCGTCTTATTTATTATGATATTTTTGAAATATTGGCATATCTCCCCAATATTGCCTCCTGGGGACCACACAATTTGAGGAGCAACTATGGGTTCCCTTCCCAGGGATGCTTCCTGTCATCTGACAAGCTGAACCTGATTCAGTAGTTTTTGGAGAAGTTAAACATGTGACAACGGAAAAAAACAACGGTAAGGATTTCTATGGGAATAATTCCACCTTGGATGTTTAGTCCAGCTTGGCTAAAAGCATAACAAAATGTTTTGTATTTTATACAAAATATACATGAAAAGCACTAAAGCAATTATTTTGTTTCACCTTCATAGAATTCAGAATATGTATTATGTTTGTTTTTGCATAAAATAAGTTAAAGATGCATGAGTATTGCGTTCTTATAGAATACTTTTTTGCCAATTTTCGTTTGTGTTCTTGTATAAGGAAACCAGTGAATGGTTCATGTAAGAAAATTATATGCACTATAACTCGATAAGAACGCATCAAGTTGATGAAATTACCTTTCGAAGAAGCTTAATGAAATTTACATCAAATATACATATTAAATATAATCATGGTAGCTTTGCACCAAACCGTGCCTTTAGTCATCTTCCAAATACTATTATTTAAAGAAGTAAATAAGAAACACAAAGACGCTACTCTCAAAAGACCAAGGAAAATGGGACGGGGTAGAGGGAAAACAAGCAAATACAATTATAATAATAACAAGGAAATATCGCAAACTTCTATTATAACATAGAAGTGATACCAGGTGTCCGCGAAAGAGTGAAGGTTTCCTGCTGCACACGTGTCACCCGCCGTGATGTTTCCGTGTCAAGGAAGATGGCATTTATTTACCTAGGTAGCTGTGACTAGCAACAATCAGGGTGATGCCACGAAACGACTACATTGTAGAAACCCTGTGCGAAAAATGTGTTATTTTATATTGTGTATGCACAGTAGTTAATAAATGTTCTTTCTTCAAATCTGTTTGTTTCTAACTTGCCAAGTGAAGTATTTAATGAACATAAAAATCTGTCGTCATGTCCCGCACTTAAAGGCACCTTTAGAACAAAACCTAAAATACTAGGTTAGATAAGATTATATAGCAAGTTTTAGCAAATGAATGGATTCATATTTATTGCATAAATATCACAAATTCTTAGTACTAACTAAATAAGTGGGTAAGAAAATATCATATGTTTTACAAAGGCATGATGTATTGTTCAATATACACGTAATAAATAAAAGTATACATGTTAATACTCATGAAATGTATTCTGTACATTCACAACCATATCTCATCTTTACATTGCATATAACTAAAGATAAACAACGCATCTCGTGAAACGAAAACACGCAAACAAAATCTGAAGCTATTCTATCATATTGTGCTAATACTATTGTATACTTTAGGTAGAATACACTAAATATTAGACGACGGTGTTTACTTAATCTCATACTTTCTCTCTATCAATAAAAACTGTTGTTTTCCTGGAAGAAATGATCTCTTTCTTTCGAAATAGGTTAACTATCGGCAAGTGTTTGTTAAAGCAGTTTAGAAATAAATCACTTACATTTACGTCTTATTTGACAGCATGATTTCTAGTTAATCAAATGTATTAAAATGACTTGATGTTTTCCTTTTTATTTGGTGATAATGCATTAAAGAAATCCCATTGGATACAACTTCACTATTGAACTTCACTATTCCTGATCCTGAGAGAAAGAACACAATACAGTGTTAGTATAAGCAATGATTATATCACTTCCAAGATTAAAAAAGATTTCTTCCTTTCTTTTATTAAACATTACACTGAATATTCATACGAAATAGATTTTAATCTTTTATCTAAACTGTATAGAGCATGTAATGGGTTTGTCATGATCCATGTTATTGTCAATATGTAGAATAAAAATCCTCATTTAAATAGCCAATAGGTATTAATTTTTGGCTGCTTACAATTGCCGAAAAACGTGAAAATGTGTATTTATTTTGAAGTACCGTTTACATTCTAGCTAACAAATACTTAACAATATAACACATTTCAAGCCGACTGTGAATTTCACTATCTCTTTTTTATGTCAGCGATTACACTACGTAAATTTCTTATTTTTGCTAGTCCTGGAATATCATTGACAAGGTTTGTTTTCGTAGAGATCACTCCCTCCTTTAGATAACATATCAACACTTTCATATTTTGAATTTCAATTAAAAAACGACCTTGATCATTATGAATCTTTTTTAAACGTTTTCTTAACATGCATTGAAATATTCGGATTTGCAGTAGCCTTAAAACACAAAATTTATTCTTTGCAATATGATTACGTTGAATGTTACAGGCTGCTTAAAGCACATCGTCTTTTCCACGAGTATAAATCAAGCTAAATGTTATTAGATAACATTTATTGAAATGAAACGGATTTACAAGGCAAATATCAGGACTCCTGATGATAAAAAATGAAAACATGAACATAAAAACACTAACACTATTGCTTAAGTAGAACAAAGTGACTCATACCTCTTTTGAAAATTAAACAACTCTTACCAACATAGCATGTTAATGTTAAAGCTACAGCATTCTGTAATACTGGTACGTTTGTTAATAATGACTGATGTTTTATTTTCTCATTACTTTCAAGTTATAAACTAATTGTTTTTATTCCTTACACTATGTTAACACTAACGACCATAAAATACACATAAATGTCGTTATGAACACGTGTGTTGTAGTGTATGTTGACGGAGCGTCATTGTCGTTTGAATCGCTTGATGGACCGTTATGAGTTTTACGCTGGGCAATTTCTGCTACCCTCCTTTGTCCACATCCCCAGAAATGATCTCGGATTGATTTAGGATATCCTTTACCTACTCGCATCTTGTTGTCATAGAATTCATAAAACATGTCGTCCTTGAAGAAATAGGTCTTCTCTGAAAATAATTAAAAGCAGGAAATATAACTAAAATAATCCGAAAAAATATAATTATATACTCGACTTTCTGCTTAAATATTGTGAGACAAAAGCAATTATTTCTTGTTGGATCTTCTGTTAAGACGTTTTATTATGCTTACCCTCTTGCATAATATTTAAATATGAGAAAGTAGAAAAAACGAAAAAAACGAAGATGGTGCTCAAAAGTCACAGAATAACCTAAGGTAAAGCGGGAATACAATATTAAACTAAAAAGGAAACATCACGGACTTCAAAACTAGACGCGAGATAAGGGTAAGCAAAGATATGTCATTTCCTGGTACATATGTGTCACTCGTCGTGATGTTACCCTAATAATTGGTATGTTGCAACCTTTGCCAAAGGGAGAGTACCACCAATAAGTGTATTACGAAAGAGCGACGTCAGAATTTATTCAAACAAGTTAAGTTTAGCTCTACCTGTTCATTAAAGTCAGCATATAAATAGTATGAATATATTAAATAACAAGGGCACAGCGAAGCGGAGCACAGTACGCCCGTATGCAATTCTTAAGAAGAGGTTGACAATAAGTGTTGTGAAGATTAAAGTTGATCAGTCAAACATTACTCAAGATATTGAGCAGACACTGCGGGCGAGTGACTCTTGCCAGAAACAAAGGGCTGTAACTCCCAAAATAACGATCAGAAAATAGTGGTCATCGAACTCATCCAAGCTTTTGAGGAAATGAACCTGCTTTGGAAGTTTCGTGCGAATAT
>JAUMGZ010203907.1:0-12371 GCA_032359645.1 Pododesmus macrochisma | reverse complement strand
AGCTTGTACTGTAGGATTAGTATGTCACCCAGTGTTATAAATATAACTAGAGCTTGGACTGTAGGATTACATATCACCCAGTGTTATAAATATAACTAGAGCTTGTATTGTAGGATTACATATCACCCAGTGTTATAAATATAACTACAGCTTGTACTGTAGGATTAGTATGTCACCCAGTTTTATAAATATAACTAGAGCTTGTACTGTAGGATTAGTATGTCACCCAGTGTTAACTACAGCTTTTACTATAGAATTAGTATGTCACCCAGTGTTAACTAGAGCTTGTACTATAGAATTACTATGTCACCTAGTGTTAACTTGAGCTTGTACTGTAGGATTAGTATGTCACCTAGTGTTAACTATAGCGTGTACTGTAGGATTAGTATGTCACCCAGTGTTAACTAGAGCTTGTACTGTAGGATTAGTATGTAACCCAATGTTAACTAGAGCCCGTACTATAGAATTAGTATGTCACCCAGTGTTAACTAGAGCTTGTACTATAGAATGAGTATGTCACCCAGTGGTAACTAGAGCTTGTACTATAGAATTAGTATGTCACCCAGTGTTAACTACAGCTTGTACTGTAGGATTATATATCACCCAGTGTTAACTACAGCTTGTACTGTAGAATTACATATCACCCAGTGTTAACTACAGCTTGTACTGTAGGATTAATATGTCAGTGACTTTTTTGATCAAAGTTCAACACGATATAGCAGGTACGTTACTTCCCACATTTTCAACTTCTTGTCCTAAACCACTGGACCTATTTTTTCAAAACTTGGTAGGAAATATCCCATGGGGAAAGGAATTCAGATTTGTTCAAATGAAGGGGCTTGGCCCCCAGGGGGCTCCACAAGGGGGCCAAAAGGGGGAACAAGTGTTAAAATTTCAAAAATCTTCTCCTGATAATCTAGAAGGCTTAGAGCTTAATGTTTTGGTATGTAGTAACTTAAAGGCATGGAGAACCAAGTTTGTTTGTTCAAGGCGTGACCCTGGGGTCAAAAATGGGTTATGCGTTTTTGGGTCAAAGTTCAACACTATGAAAAATGTGTTAACTTTTCACATTTTTGACTTCTAGTCCAAAAATATTGAACCAATTTCACCCAGACTTGGTTGAAGGGATCCCTAGGGGAGAGGGGTTCAGATTTGTTCAAATGAAGGGTTAAGGCCCCCAGGGGGTGCCTTTTTCAGGGCCAAAATTAGGGGAAATTTGTCAAAATTTCAAAAATCTTCTTGTAAACATGAAGGCCTAGTGCTTAATGCTTTGTTATGTAATAACCCAAGGGCACGGAGAACCAAGTTTGTTTAAGGCATGACCCTGGGGTCAAAAGTATTCAAATGCAAATATTTAGTTTTTGACCTATTTCAACCAGATCGACGTTAAGGCCCGTTTGGCCTCTTGTTTCTCTAGATACCTTCATCTTGCAACTTCATTCCATTATCATACTCGTGGTTTCCCCTAAAACTGTCAGTTGTCCAGTAGCAGGGCATAAATTGAATGAATTTGACTGTTTATTTATGTTTGCGTTGTTCTTATAGTTACACTGACATGGAAAGTGAAGATTATGCTTTCTATCAAGGCCTTGTGTACCTGTTGGAGAATAATGTTGCAGATATGGGGTATGATCTCACATATGCAACTGAGGTAAGTCAATTTTGAATTATTTTAAGTGAATTGCGGTTTTATCTACTTTGAGGTATAAAAATCCAATGGTCATTATTTATAGTTCCTCGCTACTACCATCTTCCAATCAATTATATTTTAAAATCTTACTTGGACATAATTCTGATAAAGTCTCTCATTTATGATACAGTATTTCTTCATATTGTTTATTGTAAAATAAAACTAAAGTAAGCTTTTATTTAATCAAAGATTGTGGAGTTTGGTGTGACAGAGACCAGGGATCTCAAGCCAAATGGTTGTAACTTAGCTGTAACTGAAGAAAACAAGAAAGAATATGTGAAGTTAGTCTGTCAGATGAAGATGACTGGAGCTATTCGTAAACAACTAACCTCTTTTATGGAAGGATTTTATGACATTATCCCAAAGAGGTTGATTTCCATATTTAATGAACAAGAACTTGAACTGTTAATATCAGGTTTACCAACAATAGATATTGAAGATCTGAAATCCAATACAGAGTATCACAAGTACCAGCCTACTTCTCTACAGGTAAGAATGCATTTACAGGTAAACAAACAGTGGCTTACAATTGATATAATCTTGTAGATTGACAACTCATTAAGATTAACATATTTCTCTTTGACTTTGTGCATGAGTAACTTACACATACATTTAGTATATTGTTTGTTAATGTAAAATTTATGATAATAAAGTATTGGGTATAATTCTAGAACCATATTGACAAAAATCATGTCCTTACTCATTTTTGCATAGATATGGCATATACTTTAAATAACCCTTAATATGTTTATTCAGGTTCAGTGGTTTTGGAGGGCATTAAGATCATTTGAACAGTCAGATAGAGCTAAGTTTCTACAGTTTGTTACTGGAACGTCTAAGGTACCTCTACAAGGGTTCGCCTTCCTTGAAGGAATGAATGGATATCAGAAATTCCAGATACACCGTGATGATAGGTCAACAGACAGACTTCCTGTAGCCCATACCTGGTATGTATGTGCTTAAAAAATTGATAGAGAGGCTAAATTGGGGTGAAAAGAACAAAATTGAACTAAAAATTCTAGTAAACCAGAGAGCCTAAAACCTCAGGTGAGCACATTGGGCCTCCTGATTTGAAGAAAAAAATTCTGTTTGAAAAGTGCCTTATAGCATCAGTTGTATTACATTTTAAATAAGATACATATTTATAAAACCCTTGGTACTATTAATACTTGAATGTAAATTTTTTTATTTTTCAGTTTCAATCAATTGGATTTACCTGCTTATGAGACTTATGACAAGTTGAGAAAGATGCTACTTCTTGCCATCAATGAATGTTCTGAAGGATTTGGCTTAGCTTGAGGACTTCAGATACCATGCAATGTTCCAAAGAAAAAAGTTTACATTCACTTCCAGGGTATCTTTGAAGACTGAAAAGGATTAGTCTGAACTGGAGAGAATTTTGAAGTAATTTTGCTGGGATAAACTTCAAACTTAAAACTAATTGAATTTAAATTGGAATAAAAAGTTTTGATTAACTCAAGAATATTTGGGATAAAAAAGAGTTTTGAATAAAACAAGTGCTGTTATTTGTGATATGAATAGTGCTTTCAGTAGAGTCATTTATATTATGAACTTTCTACTAGTTGTTCATGTTAAAAGTGCTTTATAAAAGTCTGAACATTGCCACTGTAATAGTTACTATGAATGTTTGTTTATGAGTTAGTGTTTTAAACACTGTTTATATGACTTTATCGATGTAAAATATTGTCAATACTTGTTAGGTATACATTAATTATTGTGTACAGATGTTATAATATCTATCATTCGTTTTGTTGTATAGAATAATTGCCTAGTTGAAACACTTGTGCAGTATGCTGGAAAGTAATAAATTTTCTGGTTGCGATAACAATAAATGTTGAATAATTGCCTTGTTGAAACACATGAGCAGTAGAATGCTGTAAAGTAATCGGTTTCCTGTTTGCGATGATGAAAGTAGTTTTCTTTATGTTCGAGACAATAAAATGTAAAGCACAGATATGTGTTATTTGAACATGATGCAATATGTATAAAAAAGGACAATAATGTGTTTAAACTAGTGGTTGTTTGGATGGTGTAAATGTAAACAAGAAACAAGATTTTGTCCTCTGATAATCATGATCAAGTTTATTGTTTGATTTGATATATACATATAGTGCTCACTATCGTCAAAAATACAGATAACATATGCATAATAAGATTTTCAATGGGGAAGATATATAATATGGGCAGAGATTTTTAGTCTAAATTGGGAGAGGTGGGTGGGTTAATACTGCTTGTTTTGATGTTGATTTATCAAATGTGTTTTATTTAGTTTAATTGACATGTGATAATTAGTTTATCATCAAGTGTTTTCTGTAAATGCTTTCATGGCAACGAAATATTGTTTACCAAAGTGGATAGACAAATACCATTATCGATTGTGTGTGAAAGTTTTTCTCATTTATATGTTTTATCATCCTCGTGTTCACCTCTTATCATGTATGTATTATTCTTGTAAATGGAAAGTGTATTTGTAAATATAAAAGAATAATAATAAAGTGCTTATATTTATTTCTAATTGTCTACATATAGGAACAATGCAGTACATATTGAGATGTGTTCACCTTTTACTTAGTATGTTGTCTGTAATGACACAGTTTAAAATTCTCTGTTCTTTATAGTTGACATCCGTGTAACAGTCTGCTAGGCTCACATCAGGACAAAATATACATGTATGTGCATAATTTATAACCTTATAATGGTTTGTTGCAGAACTCCACAATGTAATGTTTTTATCCAAATGTCTTGAACAAGATCATAAATATTGAAAAATTAATTTAATAGAAAATTTAAGCCAAATTTTGTTTATTTCTAATTTTTCATTATTGTCTAAACAGTCTAACACTATCATTGCATGGTTAATGCATGTAGTTCTAAATATCAAAATTTTAATGTGGAATGTTTTAGATTTGATGTAAAATATTTCAATAGAATTAAGAATTATTTCACTTACTAGAGTTTGATGTACATGTATATCTATTTAAGGTAAATTTGCTCTAAGTAAGTGTTCATATAGGACACAGGTTAGTTAATTTGGTAACAAGGAAGCTATGCTGACCCCCTTTCCTGTCCCACCCCAAACAAAACTTGATAACAGACGATTTCTTATTCATAGAATAATGATGCAGCACTGTATGATTGGTGAAAAGGTATATATTTGTGGAAGAATGCTTCATGTCATATATAGAATTGTTAGTGTAAATATTCCATATAAGTGAATGGATGTTGGTATTAGTTGAAAACACACTCAATGATATGTATGATAAAAGTGTGGCATGATGTTTATACTTTACATGGGTGAGAATAATATAGCTATAATTGTGAAGAGTAATCGGTGGATACAGTTGTTACTATTATACTAATGTTGGTATCAAATGATGTATTCTAGTATGACTAAGGGTGTTAATTATATCTATTGATCAAAGTATGTAATATTCTGTACATTCTTTGTTCATGTTGATCTGATAAGTATAGTCACTTATAGTTATTGCAGAATTTATACATGAACGTTTTTGTTGAGAGTACTAGACTAATAAAATGCATCAAGTTCCAAGAATGTTCTTGTTGTTGTCCTTAATCTTGTGTGATTGTCTGGTAATAGACACTTCTTTACCTTACTCAATGATTTCCAGGTTTTTGTATAACTGTCTTGCTTTTGACTGTCATAAATCAAGATCATTGTTGTCATCAATTTCTATGAAATGTAATCATTGTCTATTGTGACCTTGTTTGTTCCGTCAGTTTGTATCTATGTGTGTTGTGACATTATTATTTTTAATATAAGACATTGTCAATTGTGACCTTATTAACCCAACCCCCCTCCCCCCAACAATGTTAGGAGGACAGATATTGGAATCACCCTTTTTGACTTTGTCTGTAAAAGTTGTGTCCACCGTGAGTACTATACAGATGCTCTGTAACCCAATGACCTTGTTCACCAAGTGGAGTAGTGTATGAGAAAATTATGTTAGTAAAATGTTCTCTTTTAAGCAAACACTGATATGTTTATTAACTTAAGATTATTTTAATTTCAATAGTAAAGTATTAAAGCTAGAGATGCGACATCTATGTCTAAACAATGGAGTGTATTTCCCAGAGCAAGTCGGTCACTTTTAATTGTAACATAATAAAGCTAACAGAAGCCGTATATAGATAATTCAAAAAAAATATATTGTACTGTAAATAAGTTCAGACGATGTTGAGAATGCATATCAGTGCTGTTTAATTGAATCATTTTTCCTTCAATTAGCTTGCATAATGACAAGTTGTTTATGTATAAGTAAAAATAATACAACTTGTTTGTGTGTTTAACGATTGTTAAAATAATTAGCTGTGCATTTAGAAACATTTGACATGACTGTGACAGACCAATGGTATGAGGCGATCCCTGGAATTGGTTGAATACTAGGGATAGAGTATTTAAAGAGGAAGACCCGGAGCAAGAGAAGGGTAGATATCCAGTCTGGCTTTCAGACTGGAGGGTCATTCTCAAATCTGGCTAATTGGATTTTACTTAAATTAATTAATTAATTAACATTGACTTACTTTTGTATGGACTTACTTTAGACTATACGATCACATTAAGGATTTGCTTTCTATTAATTATAGTTTCAAGATATTCTATAGATTTGATAAACATGACTGTAAAGAAAGATTTAGGACTTCTTTTCTTACTTTTTAGTCCATCTGGACCGAAGGTGGACTTTCCTTATACAAATCCTGTCCGTCGTTAAATTTTGCTTTAAACACCATCTCCTCTGAAACTTTTGAACAGATTTCAAATTTAGCTGGAAGTGTCCTTAGGGAGAGGGGATTCAAGATTGTACAAAGAAGGACCGGACCCCTAGGGGACAGGTGGGCGGGCCAGAAGGGGTAAATTTTACAGTATGCCTTCAAACCACATCTCCTCTGAGATTATTTGACAGATATCAACTAAATTTGGCTCGAAGCATCCTTAGGGGTAGGGGATTCAAGATTGCACAAATAAAGGACTTGACCCCCAAGGGGACAGGTGGGCGTGGCCTAAAGGGGTAAATTTGACAGTTTGCCTTTAAACGACATCTCCTCTGAGACTATTGGGGAGATTTTAACCAAATTTGGCAGGAAGCATCCTTAGGGGAAGGGGATTCAAGATTAAACAAATGAAGTTCCTGACCCCGAGGGGACAGATGGGCGGGGCCAAAAGGGGTAAATTTGACAGTTTGCCTTTAAACACCATCTCCTCTGAAACTTTTAAACAGATTTCAACCATATTTAGCAGGAAGCATTCTTATGGGAAGAGGATTCAAGATTGTTCAAATGAAGTATCTGACCCCAAGGGACAGGTGGGCGAGGCCAAAAGGGGTAAATTTGACAGTATGCATTTAACTGTATTCTCTGAGACTTTTGGGCAGATTTCAACCAAATTCGGCAGGAAGCATCCTTGGGGAAAGGGATTCAAGATTGTACAGATGAAGTATCTGACCCCGAGGGGACAGGTGGGCAGGCCAAAAGGGGTAAACTTGACAGTATGCCTTTAAATGACTTCTCTGAAACTACTGGGCAGATTTCAACCAGATGGACATTAAGGCCCCATGGGCCTCTTGTTTTATAAAATCTTGATAAATCTATTTTTTATAGGAACTATGGTTAAATTAAAAAACATTCAATATTTGCAAATTTGATTGAAATGTTTTAATATTGTCTTATTGAAAACTTAACTATTTTGAAAATGATGTTTCTGAAACAGTATATCTCCTACAATTATTTAAACTTAAACCATGAATCTCTTTTACACCCGGAATTATTCATGCTTAAAATTTTGAAATGTGATCTTGTCTAAGAGTTCACTGGCAGCTATATCTTGAAATGTTTTCAAAAGAAATCAAGGTTTGAAACTTGAAATTATCTTATTTATCTATATCACATGATGTTTATTTGTTCTTTAGGTCAACATAGATTACTACAAACGTACACAACTCAGTGGTAATATTATTTTAGCGCTTTTCGCGCTGGCATTAAATTAAAGCACAAATTTCTGTACAGCGCTAAAATTTAACTTCAAAATTTTAAACATTAATGTAAGCTTACAGACCTGGCAAGTCACTAATTTATGATTGTGCGAATATGCCTTCCATAGGCTGTAGTGCTAATATATGACTGCGTGAATATAAATATGCTTGCAGTGTTGTTATGGTAAACTACAGACAATCAACATGAAATAATATGTTAAATACCTACATGCAATCACCATGAAATGTTATCCTTTTGTGTTGAAAGTAAATTATGATATTTACAGGTATGTGATGATCTTATACTCTTACACCTGGGTTACCTGGACTACTCCAACTACTATATTAATATAGACTTTTATGGTTTGGAGGATACTAAAGCCAACATACAAGACATTATGTTTTATGTATGTATACATTAATTGTATTTTTTAACAGTTTAATAATTAAATTGTATACTGATGATACAACTATGTACATTGATTGTTCACTTTTATTAGAGGAATTTTTTACAGACAGATTTTACAGTAATGCAAATTATACTCTTCAATTATACAAGATCATATTTTCAAACTTAATTTGATGATGAACTTTAAATATTTGACTATAAATCAATGTTATATTGTTTTCAGTTTAAGAGTTACAACACGACCTTTACACAAACTGAGATCTGGATAAGATTTGTGTTTGTAGTGTTAACATTCATAGCAACAGTAAGTATTTACCAGAGATGTAGTAATTGTCACTTCAACAACCTTCATAACAAATATGTCAGTAATACATGTAGCTAAAAGCTCAGTGAGTTATTCTGATCTCTCTTTGGTGTCTGTTAAAACTTTTTTTAGGAGCTGAATAGAGCTGAAACGAATGCAAGAGCCCTTTTAAAACAGAATTTGAACATGAAAGTGTAAATTAACAAGTAAGCAAAAACAAGAACAGTACTTGTAAATTTTGAGTTCATCTTGGATATCCAAAATATCATGAAGTTTTAGCTTTTCTTCATAATGATGGATTTCCATGTTTAGATACTTAGAAATTGTGTTCCTCACATCATTAATGAGTTGGTAAAGAAGACATTCAATATAACTGTATTCCAATTATAAAGTTATGTCAATATAGCTTCTTCTTGTAAAAAAAAAAAAACCTAAACACAAGAAACTCAAGACAAAAACTACATAAGAGTACAGTACTTTAATTCCAAAGTCATATGATGTGTGTCCATATGCTCCTAAAACAGGTTTATCACCAAGTGATATTTCTCCATGCAGAATTCAATACAGTTTATGGTTATCGGCCTCACAACACGAGACAACCAGTGTTACTGTGTTTGTGTCACTATTCATATCTCACATTTGTATTTATGTATATTAAAATGTTTTTCTTGTTTTTCTCTCCAGTGCATGTTTGCTCATTCTTTACGGAGATTCACAATCAGAGATTGGTCAATAGAACAGAGATGGATGTCATTGTTACTACCTCTTCTACTTCTGTATAATGGTAAGTTACATGTCATTTAAAAATGAATGGTCATTACATGTCCCTAAATGTTTGCTCCTTGCTGTTTGCTGTTGATACACATTAAAAGTAACAAAACAGTATATTATAGTTCCCAGATAAAGTATTAACTCAATTCTGTAGTACATGTATTTATATACTGTACACATAAATGTTTAATTCTTAAGCAGTTTTCAACTTCAATATTTAATTGTTAATTGAAAACATCAATAGATCATATTATAGCGGACTTTGCTGTTATTTCTTCTTACTTTTCAGACCCAATCTTCCCATTGACATTCCTTGTTAATAGCTGGATTCCTGGTATGTTAGATGGACTGTTTCAAGCTTCCTTCCTCTGTGGATTGTTAATGTTTTGGTTGTGTATTTATCATGGCGTCAGACAGGTAATAGTATTATAATGACTAAACTCTTTGCACGCTACAGGTGTAAAGTTCAATCCTTGCTTTCTTGTCCATGAGCCACTGGGTGGGTAATTCTGTCAGACAAAATACTCGCATTTCTAAAATAATTTATAGTACGTATATACATGTACTATGAAATGACATCACTACACAACTTTCCCATGTTGTTTCTTATTTATTCTCAGTAATGAAGGTTAGATAATGATATGTGGATTAAAGATGGTTCATTGGGTAATATTGCTGACTATTGATGGATTTCTAGTGATGGAGGAAAAAGATTTATACAAACATGGCAGCAATGATTTCTTAGACATTTTCTATCAGACAGTTAGGTTGATTACTTCAAAGGCTTTTTACCAGGTGAATAGCTGCTGGAACCCCATCTTATTTTGGCCCTGACATTTGGACTCTTGGCCAAAATAGAGCTACAGATTTAAGACTTGCGTAGACTTTCTATTTACTTTTCACAGCATCCCAAGCTTGAGTAATGCTTAATAAAGCTAATATTCTGAACTTTTCCAGAGGGGTTGAAGAACAAAATATACCTTGTTGTGTTTGGTCATATTTTAATTACCTGTCTGGCAATACTTGTTACTAAGGTCTGTATAACTGCTGTCCCTTATTGCCTGAATTGTACGAAGCAGAGTTTAGATTATTATTGAATAAACAAAACTAAATTAAAACATGATGGTAGGAGGAAGACTTTAAAATCCAGACTTCATCATTCACAGAAGAGGCAAACTTGGTACATATGTGAATTTTTTCTTTTTAGTTTAATATTTGCATGTGTTTTTATACCCCCGCAACAAAGTTAGGGGGGAATACTGGAATTACCCTGTCTGTTGTCCGCAATAATTTGGGATTTCGACCCTTTTTGATGGAGTTATGCCCCTTTGTGCGAAATACTTGTCCGCATAACTCCTTCTTAACTAACAAGTTGATTTCATTGAAACTTTGCATGAATAATCAGTATCTTATGTAGTTGTGCACTGGCATTTTAATTTGGGATTTCAACGTTTTTGATGGAGTTATGCCCCTTTGTGCAAAATACTTGTCCGCGCAACTCCTCCTTAACTAACAGGTAGATTTCATTGAAGCTTTGCATGAATTATTAGTATCTTATGTAGTTGTGCACCAGCATTTTAATCTGGGATGTTGACCTTTTTTGATGGAGTTATGCCCCTCTGTGCAAAGCACTTGTCCGTGCAACTCCTGTGCACCAACATTTTAATTAAGTATAACTCTCAAATAAGCATAACTTGGCGGAAGCGGGGGTATTAGTCAGCCAAACTGGCGACAGCTCTGGTTCTATATGTTTCCGCTGTTTCCCTTTAGTTTGCCATGCTCATGGACATATCTTTTGGTTTGTGGTAATTACTACTTTATGACATATCTCTGTGTCCTTGACTTTACAGGTACCACATTCTTGTAGACTATAGAATAACCTGCTCTTCTGAGCTACAATACCGGTAACTAAAAATTTATTGTGGAGTTGTAATTATGACAATCAATGAATTATAAGTAAATGAAAATAAAACATTTACAACAAATTCCAGTTTGTTTATAAAATCCAAGATTTTTACTAAAAACAGAAAACATGACAACAAACTCAAATTGAATAGTAAGAAAAGGCATTACCTATTTATTGTCCTAAGAATTTTATATTATTTTCTTATTTTACAGTCTGATCGACGCTTTGTGAAATTCTACTTGCCAAAGTTGACAGTAGTTGGGTTGATCTGGATTACAGCAGTAACACTGGATTCCTGGCAGGAGTACAATGAATTGATGGACCCTACATACTACTATAGACTTGATACCATTAACTTTATGGTATGAATATGTAACATCATTTATCATCCATATTTCCTGCTTGACATATGCTACAGTTCTTCATTGTAAAGGAACTTGTGTAATATGACTTAAATACGGTTTCTTGAAAATCAATTACAAATCGAGATTTAACTTGCGTGTTTGAATTTGTATGTTTGTTTAGTGTTAAAAAAGTTTAAATAAATGTTGTACTTGAACATAAGTTCTCTATCTGAGCTAATTTGTTGATAGACAAATTCATCTATTAACTTTGAACTGTACGCTTGATCTGTTCTCCCACTGTGTTTAGTCCATCTGGACCGAAGGTCCAAGGTGGACTTTTCTCATACAAATCCTGTCCATCGTCCTTCGTTAACTTTTGGTATAAACGACATCTCCTCTGAGACTATTGGGCAGATTTCAAACAAATTTGGCAGGAATCATCCTTAGGGGAAGGGGATTCAAGATTGTACAAATGAAGTCCCTAACCCCCTAGGCGACAGGTGGGAGGGGCCAAAAGGGGTAAACTTGAAAGTTTGCCTTTAAACGACATCTCCTTTCAAACTACTGGGCACATTTCAAAAAGTCAAAAAAGGGGTAAATTTGACATTATGCCTTTAAACGTCTCCTCTGTAACTACTAGGCAGATTTCAACCAGATGGACGTTCAGGCCCAATGGGCCCCTTGTTGATTTTTGTACTTGAACTAACTCCAATTGAATACATTTTGTACATAAGTTCTATAAACTGTTAACTGTACGCTTGATCTGTTCTACTACTATTTTTAGCACATCTGGACCGAAGGTCCAATTAGGACTTTTCTCATAAAAATCCCATCTGTCATCTGTCCGTGTGTGCGTCCGTCTGTCGTTAACTTTTGCTTTAAATGACATCTCCTCTGAAACTACTGGGCAGATTTCAACCAAATTTGGCAGGAAGCATC
>JAUMGZ010203906.1:0-23013 GCA_032359645.1 Pododesmus macrochisma | reverse complement strand
ACCATCCTATCTCAGTATATTTTGCTAGTTGACCATCCTATCTCAGTATATTTTGCTAGTTGACCATCCTATCTCAGGATATATTGCTCGTTGACAACCCTAGTTCAGTATATTCTCCTTGTTCATCGCCCATGGTCAACATCTTTGGTTTTATATTACCGTACTAGTTCAGTATTTATTGCAGGTTTACTATTCAAGCTCCGTATATTTTACTTGTTGAACGTCCAAAGCTTTGATAGTCTGTGTCATTTAAGTATTTCTTTGGTCCAACGGTTACAACGATTACCAATTGTCCCCTTTCGCTGACCTTACAACTCTCTCCCTTTTATATAGAATGCTGTGACTCAGTTCTAATGTTGCAACATTCAGTTAACGCATGGAGCCAAAAGTCTTATTCGTTCAAATTATTACACCCATATTGAACGGTAGTTGTTTACTAAAGCAAGACCTATCTCAATAAGAAGGTAATGGCTTCTCAATGTGATATCTGACATGTTTAAAATTGAAATAGGGGACATCAATGCGATTTTTACATGTGTAGCCGGAAACTCGTATTCATTCCAGGTATCTGGTTTAGCTTCTTGTTTTTAAAATATTTCAACCATATTGTAAAACTATAGCTATGTACATTTTCATGTGTTCACCGGGTAATGTGGTTCCCGAACACGCTTGCTTTCGCATTTCTAATTGCAAACAATGATCGGGAACCAGACTATTCAACGACATACCAAATCAATATCACAATATGATCATCATCGTTTATAATGTTCTAAACTTATTATTTCTGAAATGTCGCGCCCATTTGATTGTTAACAAGAGAACAGGCGGAATACCGTAAGCTATAAAAGACGATTTATATAATGACAAACTTCTCTACATAAAGCGTGATATAAAGTATTTACCCAGAGACGAACTAGAGCGGAAACAAAATAAGGACTTCCTCAACTCAGATTTGATTAATGTCACTGCAACTCTTTAGCCGGAACCTTGGGTCCACTACTTCGGAAGTCCTCGCTGTATATTGATTAGTTGTTAGTTAAGTGTTGGCGGACACCTAACTAGGTCGACGAGAAGATAACATCTTTTGTCGATGTGTTGCTTCAATATTCTCATGTCCATGACAAGTTTCTATCATTAATTAAATCTGGTATTTACATAATTGTTAGTATACATCTGTACTTTTTGGAATCTAATAACGTGGTAATAAGGCTTGACAAGTTGTGTCAGAACGTGTTGGCTTACAATTTCATTATCAGACACGATTCTGTTTGAAAGGATGAAGTGACAACAATTAAATTCAGAACTATTTTTGAGATTTCCCATTCTTGTCGCTTTTCTTCCTGTCCTATTATTTGGTTTATCTCCTTAAGTCTTTAATAACAATATCAGTGATACACTCTGGACTAATAAAACAAAACAAAAATCGCTCAATACGCCAAGGTCTGTGTACGAACGTAATGTTAATCACCAGACCTTAGATAGCTAATAATACAAATGCAATCTTAAACATGCCTCCGATTAATATTTTTTATGAGGAAAGAGCCAATACTCTGTGTGAGACACCCCCGTCCCGAACCCCAGATCTTGCTCCGAAGCAGCAGTCATTAATGGACGCTATAGAGCAAATGAATTTCGAATGACAAGACTACAAGATGACTTATACGTGTATGTGTCGTGATTATAGTTTTTCAACAACATATATATTTTCCCAGATGAAAAACAGAATGTACGACAGTTGATTACCAATATATATTAGGGAACTCCCTTAGAATACACAAAGTCAAGGTCAAACAAGAGTTTGTTAATTTAAGAGTAACAACAATACCGAGCTACACTTTGATTATGTTACATATATTCAAACGTTCAACAGGTATATTCCACACATGTTGAACTATTATTTTGTCAAATATACGTCACTATGAACAAACAACACAATACGAAGTATAATTTTAAATTTTTAATACAAAGTAAACAAAATTTAAATCAAAATGCCTTATTCTCCTGATACCAATCACTCTACAGATATACACATATACATATAGATAAACCCCTAAATATTCCTTTCTGATCAGCAGAGAACTGAAATATCCGATACGTCATTGTGTGACGTATCGGACACGGTTGGTTGTTCACGTGACTACTAGATGTTGCAGACGATACAAGGTGTTTGAAAGTCATCGAACGTGCACAATGTATCACCACTAGTTAGGCTATACTTTAAAAAGCATATGATTTACTTGAAATTATGTGAACACGTCAATGGATGATATTCTTTATCTGCGCAAACTTGGCTTGCAGCGTTTTCAAAAAAGTAAAACTTCAAATGCTATTCTTTATCATTAACTTTGCTTGAAGAAAGCTTTTGCAAAAAATAAAACTTTAAATGCTATTCTTTGCAGATTTAAGTTGAAGAGTTAAAACACAATATTATCTAGTTGAAAAATATCTTCCTGAGTCATTTTGAATTTGAAGCTGAGAACTCCGGTATTCTTAATTTCATGTTTATGACTTTCCTCAGATGTGAAGGTGTCTTGGCCTTTTTAAGGTCCTTGGACCATCTGATTAAAATTACACTCTTCTTTTTTAGGTATTGTAAATGTCCTACTGAAACGACTATTTAAGATGTGAACTGTCTTACACTTTACCATTACAAATATTCAACATCCAAAAATTGCTCTCAATTGCCTTTTCTGGTTATTAGGGGGGAAATATCGTAATCACCGAAGTGTATAATTAGAGAATCCTTCAATAGATTTCCCTTTGTGGTCTGTTAATTAAACGTAATATATAGGACTTTGTTAATGATTACGTTTTAGATATATTTCAATATATATGGTATTACGTAGGTAACAAGGTTAAGGTGATACTATTGTCTAGACAAATCACGTACTCGACAAACCAATGCAACATCTAATAACCAATCTCGTCCAAATCTCGTTCTGTGGCAGCCATTACCATCATTGTACGAGAGACGCTTATAGAATAAATTAATTTACATACAGATGAACGGTGCGTTATAATAGATAAATAATAGTTCAGTACTTGATTGATTGACGCCGAGATAAGCAAAGTTCCATGTCGCCCGACATTTTGGCTAAATAAATTGCAAATACGATATGAAATTAAGCTGACCAACTTATACATAAAGAACCGGTTGTCGGCAAAATTGTCCAGCTGACGACGCCAGGGACGCTCGTTATTGTTATAGGTATGTTGTTGTAATGCGAACATTTTTTCATTTAGTCTGGCCATAAAATTATTTTGTATCATAACCATGTCAGGTTTACGTGTCTCGTTGATGAGAATGGACACGTGTTAAATATGACGGCAGACGACAGAGGCGTGTAAATATACAGTACTAATGGTTACCGGCAATATTCAGATGAACCCGGTTATAATATTGCCTTTTAGAACTATTATACATTCATATCAATATACTATTACTCTAAATATGTTGACATAGATTAGTTCATGCTAACGCCATTATAGCTTGATGGATGTGATACAACCTCGTTTGCGAATTTACGGCAATGTTGAGTTACAAACAAATGATACTACGTTTTGCGCAAACAATCATAGTCAGGGCCGTATTCTACGGTGTGGGTGAGGAGGATTGTTCCCCCTCTCACAAGATTTGCAATTTTTCTTTTTTTTTTCTTTTATCAAAATTTCCGGCAAAATGGCAAATAAATGTGTGCGGCAGAAAACAAGTTTTGTTAAAGGATATTCCAATTCAATCTCTTTGTATTGCTGAATCCGATTGGCTATAACGTCATATTTTGCGGCAGTAAAAAGTTAAAATGGCGAGACAACAGATAGATTGATCCTGCGAATGTAGTACCCATAGAAATTCAAATATCTGACTTTAGAATTTATTGTAATTTAGGTCATTGAGTTTTTAGTTACGTTATGAACCTTATTGAAAAGTTTAGGTGTTTTTCTTTCAATACAGACACGAATTTAAGAATTGAGTGTGTTAACTAAGCTGCAGGACATCATGTTTACAGAGGTGATTTGGCCATGATTCTCAACCTGACCTTTGATATTTGCATAGGTCAATTAAAAACTGGAATTTTACTGGAATTTTTTGACGGAGAATCTACTATATCGAGATCATCAAATTTCTTTTAAACAAAGATGTTTTTACCACATGATCAATTTTCGTAAGCCTGCATACGTCGTTGAAGAAGTTATTCAATTTAAAAAAAAAAAACAATTTGGGTAGTCTCATATAGTAGAATTAATTGTGATCTCGGGCCAGTATCCTGCCGGTAACGGTACCAGAGTGTCGTATGCCTACGCCGTTCATTTGGCTAAATATAAAGTCTGATACATACAGTGTTTACCTTCATATTAAATCACTCGCGGAGTGATGATGCATGTCCAAGGTAGTGGGGGACATAACTTCTGGAGACAACAGATTTAATCGAGAGGTCGGGGCACAAGCAAGATACGCTACAGATACCGTCGTTACATCGGTCTCGCATGGCAACAGCAAGGACATTTTTCAAGAATATGTATACTGTTTACTCGCGAGATCGGTATCAAATGTTGTAATTGGACCAATGCTTGTTCACGTTTGGGTATACACTCCATACATATGTATCGACACTGTATATTTTTCTTTCCCTTTAGCTGTCTTAATGTAGATTTACAAACATTTGCATGCCAAAACGTTAACTACATATGTAGCCTCATTAAAAAGTAATGTCTGTAATGACTGTTCGGTAACCAAAATTCAATTTAACTTGAATTTTTTTTATCAAATTCTTTCCACGAGCACTTAATTGTTATAAGACTAGAGACTTCCACTAAAAACTGGCCGAAAATATAGCTTCCTTCTTCAACGTCAATTGCTGAGTCATCGTGACATCATCAATTCCTAGTCACAAAGATACTCTCTTTTATATGAAACTTTATAACATTATTTTCATTCCAACTACGGTAGTTTTGTCATCCTTGATTCTATCAAAACATTTGAATGGTTATCGTCTTTCGCTTCAAAAATAAATAAAATCTAGTTTGTTTACGTCATTGCTGAAGTTATTTGCCGAATGCATTACCATGCTGTTTACTATCAATGCTGAATAATATTAAACAATAAAAGTTAGCCCCTTAAGGAATTTATTCGTTGGATAAATCATTGTTGGCCATATATAAACCAAATACATCAAAATAAGAATATTTAGACAGCAATTTGAATTTATAACCCCACAGTTATGTCCCTGATGCTTGAAGGTTGGTTTATACTTGACGAAAGCCCTCCAATCGTTCTTCGTGAAAGTTCCATGAAATATTATATCTCCAATAAAATTTAGTTATTATCCTTCTGAAATATTGAAGCAATAATGATAAAACAGTTATTGTCGTTTCCATTTGATTTATCAATAGAACCAAGTCCCCCATGTTGATCTTTTGTTTCCGAATATTCACGCGAGCAGACGTTCAAACGGCATTTGATCTTATCTCAAAATTCAGAGCGACCCCTGGGACATTTATAGCACTGGAAACAGAAAGCCTATTTCATGCACGATAATCATTATAGGAATAGTTTTTATAAAGTACAACATGTACAGCCTTCGAAGTGGCCATATCTTAACATGACATTTTGTTGTACGGAAACCAAGACAAAACTATACGATAAACGTTACATGAATTAACTTAATTGGTTTTATCGGCTACGTCTATCCCATCTGTGTCTTCTCATGGAAATTGTTTCTTGCGTGGATGAATTCTTACGTCTAAACAAAATGATTACATAATTGTACAATACACTTGTATACATGTAGCTGCCCCTACAATAACTGAAATTGATTTGCTGGTCTTATTATTGAATATATATTGAATTAAAGAAGACAGATACGTTAATCATAGGAAATGTTGTTGGAAGCATTTTGTTTCCAGACAGTATTACATAGACATAAATAGATGCTTACAGTTGTAAGCCTGTCTCTATGTATGTATAGTAAGATAAAATAAACCTTTTTAAACTTGAGGGCAGCAATGTATACAAGAGTTTACGCCGTAAATATTAATCATCTATTACACCAAACAGTCACTTAGGATCGAAATGATTGGTTGCGTTAAAATAGACTCTTTTCCATTTTAAGATTTCCCTGGACATGTCTATCCTATTCTAGTCCATTCAGTATTAAGTTGTACCCAAACACACTCGGTACACCATCGTAATCAAAAGTTTGGGTTTAGACTAACGAACTTGTTGGGTTCCATGGCTAATTTTGGAAAGACATTGACTGTCGAATAATAGTAACATACGTTAAAATATACAAATGAAACATCATATTTTTTCATATCAGCCATTGTTAAAATAAAAATTGTATTCTGCAAAATTCTCAATAAAGGACCCATGCGGAGGTCAGTCTTGTAAATGATATGTATCAATCTTTAACTTTCAATATGATCCAAATTATATCTTAAGTCAAGGACGCCAGACACAAGAAATCGAGTTACTAAATAAGGTGTGGTTTTTCGTGATATATATTTATCATCTAAGCGTGTTAGTGATGTTCATCTTGGGAAATCGCAGACAGTTGCGTCTCTAAATTCTCTAAAGACATAACTTTGACAGTGTTTTTGCGTTAGTTTAATATAAGATGTCACCAATATCGAGTTTGCGTGCCGTCTGCAATTTTCCCAAAAGAATTTGCAATACTCTCTTGTAAATATACTTTGGCATTTCTTTCAACTTGCATAATAGGTGTTGAATGCAATTTATACTGAATTTATATTGACGACGGTTATGTAACAAACAAAAATGTGACATAACAAAAATGTGTACTGTAGTCTACGGCCAATGAGGGTATATAAAAACTAGAAAAATATAAATCATGAATTAGTAATCCATAGGTATACCTTACTAAATGGATGTGTAGTTTGAGGTATACATGTACTGGTAGCTGTTGTGTGCTATTCAAAACTATTGGTAAAGCGCATTATTATTATTATGTTAACTTTTAAATTTATAGAGACTCCTCCAAAACTAGTGGATGCATATCACTGATCCAACCTTACTAGGAAGCATACTTGGGGGAAGAGGATTCATATTTATACAATAATTGGGGCGTGGCCCCCTTATGTACAACAAGCGGTCAAAAAAGGAAAATTTGACAAAAGTTCAAAAATATTTTTCTTATTAACTAGAAATCTTAAAAGTTTAATGATAAAAGTACCTAGTTCCGTTCCGTACTTTGAAAATTTGTTAAATCTGTCAAACGTAACTGCCGACAGACATTGCTGATGTTCACAACTTATTCCCTTTGCTAACAGTATTTTCAGAAATATACTTTTGATTTTTATCTTCTGTACTGGTAAAGTAGCAGCAATTTCCGAGGCTTTCTGTGTCTTTTCTTTCGTATACACAGGCAAAATGTCCTCGCGTGAAATTCACGTGAAAAGTCACTCACGTGAATTTTTCATGTGAATTTCGTGTGAAATTTTTATTCAAATATATATTGCTTTGAATTCGTAATAAAAGAATCCTCACGTGAAATTAACATGAAAAATTTTACGTGAATTTCACGTGGATTTTTTCAAGTGAATTTTATGTGAAGTGAATTTCACGTGAAATTTGTCATGTGAATTTCCTGTGAAATGTGTATACAAAACTATATTACTTTGAATTTGTAATAAAATATTTCCTCACGTGATATTCACACGAAAAAATTCACGTGAAATTCACGTGAGGAACTTTTCACATGAACTTAACGTGAATGTTTTACGTGAATTTTGCGTGAAATGTTTTTACAAATATATATTACTTTGAATTTGTAATAAAAAATATGTCCTCACGTGAAATTCACATGAAAAATTCACGTGAGGAACTTTTTCACGTGAAATTTCACGTGAGGACATTTTGCCTGTGTACTTATAGCCTTATTCCTAAAGAAACAGAATAAGCACTGTCAAAAATATATCTTCCAGACATTGACAATTTGATTCTGTATTATAGCAATTATACGTTAACATTGTATATGTAAATCAATAAAAAATTAAGTTAGTTTTAAGGTGAACATAAAGATGCTTCTTTTTCCTCTGCGCCCGATAATACAATATTAATATGTAAAAGGGAAATCTAGAACTTAGATAAACGTCGTTCTCGAATATCATGATAAAACCCGATTCAGTTTGTAGAGCATTTGTTCTTCTGCCGTGATAAAGTCTTCTTATCTTTTATGTTGCAAAGTGCAATGTCACTTCATGTCAAACATAGAATTAGGATATGAGACACATTTCAGTAGACAAAAATATCAAAAATATGTGTACAAAAACTGAATCAACAGAAGTCATGAAAGTATGCTAACTAGGTATTTTGGCAGCACATCAATAGTATAATCCCAGACTCCCTCGTTGCTATTGCACGTAAAATGCAACATGCTGTCGCGATTCATTCCCACGTCAAGTATGTTTCGGTTCTTTAAGAGCGCATTGTACGTTTATATGCTCTGATGTGTAGCCATAGATGGTATAATGCAATAAACGAGTGTCAGTTGTCATGAAACTAAATGTTATGGTCATATAAAAAGTGCGTATTTCATCTTATGTGTAATAAACACCGCTTTCACATAGTCGAACACTTAAATAAGGTATTTATCAAAATTTACAATTATTTATTTTTCAATTTCTGCAATAATAAATCCAAAAATATTGATTACTACGTGCAATAATATGCATCAAAATTAAAAAACAATCCTTGATTTGCACATTTATATTCACTTGTTATAATTAAATTTTATCATAAATCTTTCTTTAGACATTACAACAACACAAAATAATAAAATCACTCCCCTTCTCATAAACAATGTGTTATCAATATGTGTCAAATGTGTTGTAGCTCGTAGAACTCTATTTGGTGTGTTGGCCTACAAAAAAGTGTATTTGTCAGAATCATATTTTTGGTGTTTTTTTTTTATTTTTATTTTTTTTTTGTAGGTTTTTTGCCTATTTTTATGTTCTATTTCTCTAGTGCCTCATAAATGTTGTTCTTACATACAAGTAAATCTGATAACTTAATTATTTGTTTTGGATGTACTGTTCACGGTTGTTGGTAACTTCGTTGTTTAACCCTGTGGTTCACGATTGTTGGTAACTTCGTTGTTTTACCCTGTGGTTCACGATTGTTGGTAACTTCGTTGTTTAACCCTGTGGTTTACGGTTGTTGATAATTGTATTGTTTTACCCTGTTGTTTACGGTTGTTGATAACCTTATTGTTTTACCTGTGGTTCACGGTTGTTGATAACTTTATTGTTTCACTTTGTGGTTTACGGTTGTCGATAACTTTATTGTTTTACCCTGTGGTTTACGGTTGTTGATAACGTTATTGTTTCACTTTGTGGTTTACGGTTGTTGATAACTTTATTGTTTTACCCTGTAGTTTACGGTTGTTGATAACTTTATTGTTTTACCCTGTGGTTTACGGTTGTTGATAACTTTATTGTATTACCCTGTGGTTTACGGTTGTTGATAACTTTATTGTATTACTTTGTGGTTCACGGTTGCTTACTCAGTTTCCGGTGCATGTAATACTCTTTGTTCAATGTCCACATTTGTTGATACAAAACAAAGATAGAAGTCACAGATATACATAAAAACTAATACATAATACAAGTACAAATCATTGACAACATACAACAGTACAACTACAACCACATGACAACATACAACAGTGCAACTACAGCCAAGGACAACATACATCAGTTTAATACAACAATATACAACAGTACAACTATAACTACATGACAACATACAACAGTGCAACTACAGCCAAGGACAACATACATCAGTGCAACTACAACCACATGACAACATACAACAGTACAACTACAGACAGCCCAAGACAACATATATCAGTTTAATACAACAGTACAACTATAACAACATGACAGCATAAAACATCACAATTATAACCACGTGACAACATACAACAGTGCAACTACAACAATATACAACAGTACAACTATAACAACATGACAGCATAAAACATCACAATTATAACCACGTGACAACATTCAACAGTTCAACTACAACAATATACAACAGTACAACTACAGTCCAAGACAACATACAACAGTTCAACTTCAACAATATACAACAGTACAACTATAAAAACATGACAGCATACGACAGTACAACTACAACCACAAGAAACACAAAAACGACAATACACTTACAAGGTTTTTTATATCAGCATGACGGCTAATATACATTTTGTAGTTGCTAATAGATACTAAACAAAAGCAGATTAACTATACACTTGGTGTATTTGTTAATTTAAAATTGTTCACATTGAAATAAACATTGATAAAAACTATCTAGCGTGCTCATGCTTTCCTACTTGGGGTACTGATCATCGCATATACGTATAATTCCTTTAACCGTAAAAGATAATTTTATGTAAGATAGCTAATATTCGACCAACCATATTTTTAAATACAAAGCAATTGATGAGATATTCGCCAGCTGTCGCTTCGAAACAGTAATTTGTTTTTAAAAACTACACTGCCATGCATCAAGAATATTGATTCCGTCAAGGAGATACGGTTCCTCAAATATATATGTTTATATTAATGGTTTTTCTAATACAATTCTGCCCTGGTATTTTTATGTACGGACTAACTGGTCGTAACTTCTTCAAACTCAAATATTATTTATCTTTGCAGTGAAATTAATATATATTAAATTCAAAATAAACAAATTAAAATCTTCAACAAAATGTATTGTTAATGTAATATCAACGCTTCATTTTTAGCACATACGCCGATTGTAAATATCAATTATATGAAACACCAAAACCATTTGTATGCACAACACCAAAGTACTCCGTTTTTTCTATTTTGCACGATCCAACAAGAAGGTCAAATGAACCAACTGGGATGGCCATATTTGTTTTTGGTAATACCAGTCTCACGCTATTGGAACTGAGGGAATAAGCAATGAATTTATCTTGTGCGTGCGTTCGACACAATCAGACGATAGTCTACATCATTTGTATTATGAAAATGAATATAGAGGTTTTTATTGTTACATTCTCATTTTTGATGAACCAAAAGTCGCCATGTTTTAAAGTTTAAGCTTTGAAGACAGATATGATCTTCGGAAAGCAGTTCAAGGTGAATAATTCATAACCTGATCTATATTAAATCATTCACATATATTTTCACGTATGTATCTTTATGGTTTGACAAGGATAAATTAAAAAAATATCAATAATATATAATATTGCACACAATTTTCATCTTGAATAAATTTTTACTTGATGCAAAAAACTTATTATTTCTTTTTTTCCGTTGTAAAAGTAAAATTACAATCAACTCAACTATCAAAATATTTTCACCTTCGGGTGATCGTTGATGGAGGCAATTTGAGATAAAATTTAAATATAGCTACTATCAAACTTAACGCAATTTCTTTCTCTACTGAGCTTTACTCCACGTCAGTTCATTAGTCTGTCAATTTTGCCTAAAATTGGTAGGAACCCTGTACTTGGATTTTTATGCAAAATCACGAAGTTTGACAGGCTAATATATTGACAATAAGTAGAGTTTGTATTCATAATGAAACGTCATTTTGTGGCACACGCTGAGGTGTAAAATTGTTGATGTTAAAGAAACAGCAAAAAACGAAACATCATTTTCTAAAAATATAAACGTAACATATTCGGTCAATTGTTATTATGGCGGAATTTGTCCTAGTTTAGAGAGCATAGCTGTCAAGGGATTTGCTAAAACTCTTTCTACACGAGCATTGAAGTATTACTAGTATATATATGCAATGGTTAGCCATTTCTCTGTAGAACATTACTGATGTAGAGTCAACGTAGTCACAGTACTCTTTATGATGAGTAATACTCAGCAGTTTATTACCAAACATCCATATTGAGACAATAAAAGTCACGTCATAAATAAGTTGATGGGAATCAATGGAACGCTTTATGTTCAAATTCGGCGTCTTCTTCAAGCTTGTGTGTGACTTTTATAGAACGTACGGCAATTGAAGTGGCGTTTTATTTGATAAGAGACCGGGAAAGTCATCAACACATAGAGGGTTAATGAGAAAAGGACGAGAGCCAAAGCAAGGTCTAACTTACAGACATACTTCAATAAGAACCTGTGTTATCGATAAAAGAAAACCCCGTTCTTGGAAATTAGTTCAAAACGTCAAATTGGGAATAAATTAGTACAAGAAAGTGTGTCAAATAAGTGACTTATATAGATTTAATGAACGATAGCAATACATTACTCAAAAAGACAGCCTATTTCTTTTATTAAAGAGACCTTAACCCCATTTAAGGTTAATTGCCGAGCATGCATAGTCCAAATGTTAGACCGGAAGTTGTTCGTCTTTTGAGCCAATAAATCAAATAGAAATATACGGACTGTGAAATGTGGCGGAAGCTGCGCACTTGGATGCGTAAATTAATCCTGACAGTCCCACACTGCCTGCTTAGTGAGCGATAAAAATCAATGTTAGCTTGTCACTTGTATTGTGTCCTTGTTAATTGTAATTGTATATTTTACTGTCGTGTGGACATTCACACCACAGTCGTGGCTGGACTTGTGTTTCTACATTCTCTGGACATAAATCGATGTCCACCCATCAGTACGATGCTGGAGCTCAGCTGTTGCCGGACCTCTGATTGGCATATTACGTGATAAATCATCATCAGGCCAGAAGAGTCATTTTGTGAACAATCCACGGTGAATAATTTCGTTTTATAACCAATGTGACTGGAAAGGCCAATCGCAAAGTCTTTAGCAATTATGTATCGAACCAGACATGGTCGCTAGATCATATTGTGCAAGTTGCTTTCTCAGATGATGCGATATTAAACAGTAAATAGTATTAACCTCATTGTTCATTATATGTGGTAAAGTACATCCATGCAATATATAACAATGTAGTTTTGACAACACGAAGAACAACCATAACGCAAAAATTGCCATTTTAAGAGTACATGTATAAGAAAACTTGACCGACTACATTTATTAAAGAGACAATGCCGGTTTAAATATTAGTTTGCAAGAAACAAGAGAAGCAAGTGATAGCAGCTGTGTTTTTGCAAGACGAGGACATACATTAGTCAGCCAAATACAGTCAGAAACTAATAACCGTATTACCGAAAGCATATGATATTTGCCGAGAAATTATCAATCCCGGTGGAATTGGATTTTGACAATAAATGTCAATGCAAAATGATTTATGATTGGTGCTGATGACACAATTGTTGCTTTACGTTATCATTATTAACCAATCAGATCGCCCGTACCTTATTTTTGTCGGCGTTAATGCGACAATGTCCAATTTGTGAGCGTCTCGTAGTTTGATATACATGATTTAAACATTCAGCAGTCATGCATGCTTGTAGTGATTGTCATCAGTTAGGTCTAGTTTTGGCAATCATAAATAACATCTGGCACACCATTGTGGTATCCATTGGAAACAGTTAGATAAATCATATTTGCTTAGCAACCATTCAGATATCGCCTTCTTTCGATTTTTTTTAAGGTTTTTTATCTATATGTTAATAGAAATACGATGTTTAAGCTTCACGGCTAACGTGGCGTCTTAAGAATAAATCTATGGATTCCAAGGTAAAATATTGCTGTTTTGGCCAAATGATGTAGCGACTCCAAGTTTATGTGTTTCATATAGACAATTGAAGCGTACCGTACAAATGAGTGTCAAAAGAGTTTTTTTTAATGGTTTACTGACGCTATGGTTTTAGTGTTGATCGCCACCTGGCTTTGCTATGTATCTCTAGACCGGTAATCGAACCTGAAGTCGCAACAATTTTGAGTGCAAATAGTTTGTATCTTACTTACTTCGCTTTTTTCGATAAGCATAGATGCATAATAAGCGAATTCATGTGTACATTACCAAAATTATAAGGGTTTTGTTGGGTGTGTATGTGGTGGGTGTGTTTTTTATTCGTGGTTAATATCGCGGTTTTGAAACAAGAAGAAATAGGATCAATATAACGTATATTTAATTTCCAATCATAAATCCTCGGTTAGTTTCTGTTAGCGTATATGTTTTTGTTAGCCTAAAACTAGCTGTTCCTACGCTTCCGAAGTATGGCGACAAAATCACGAGTTGCATATAGATCGTATTTACACTTTTTATTTACATTTAGATTATCAGTTCGATTATCAGTTGGTTGTGTATTTGTTCTATGTACAATTATGTGTTCTTGACGAAAACCAATTTAAAATATATCGATGACACCTGTATGTCATAAACTCCTAAAATAACAGCGCATCGTGCATAGAGACAATTGAAATATACGAATCATCTGATGAAAACACTGTTTTGTAAAAGCATCAAGTGCATGCTCGAAATTAGTTGTTAAAAACAGAATTTTCTGCGTCAATGAAATGTCAAAATTAAGGTGACACTTAATTAGTCAGTTATGGTGTCGTAAACTCAAACGCTCATTTATTCAGCATCTATTGTCGTAAAAAGACCGAGTCTGATTACTGGAGACTACGATAGCCATAGTGGCGGTACTTAAAGACGACGTACGACGAGTGACGTTGATACATTTGAAAACATACACAATGGTTACCAATTCTGCAGACAAATGAATTATTCATGATGCGTTAACTTGAGTAATGGACCAACTGTCTATATTGACGAGTAAAACATATATCTAAAGAGGTCCAGCCGATTCAATGCAATTTCCTTTTAAAGTCAGTGGGAAAATAAAAATCAGCGAAGGCAAATTAGGAAGCAGTTTTGTATGCGAAAGGTCAGTTCGTGTGTTCTGAGGAGGAAGGATAATTAAAACATATAGACTGGCGAGCAAAGGAATTTTTTCCAACATCTTAATTTATGGCAAAAATTAAAACCAGAAATATATTTTATCATCGATATCTGCTTTGGGTGTTCGTTTTAATACGTCCAACAGTTTGTTTAAAATTGTTTAAACCCCCTTTACACAGAGGTGACAACCGTTGAGAGACTGTTGAGCGATGAAAAATGGCCAGATCTCTCAACGATCTTTCAATAAGCGCCAAGCAATCGCTATGGTCTCAATGATCTCTCAATGATCTTCCAGTGATCTCCACGGTCGCCACGGTCTCTCCAAAGTTTTGACTCGCTCAAAAACAATCTCTCAACGGTCGCCGAGGGAAGCAATCTCTTAACGGTCTCTCAAGGAGCGCCCAAAGAGCGCTCAATGGTCTCGGCGACCTCTTCCGGTCTCTGGTCGCACCTGATCTCTCATCGATCTCCGTAGATACCCCCATGATCTCTAATTGTCGCAGAACAAGCGCTGCCAAGGTCGCTCCAAGTTCTCTATAGATCGCCATGAAAGTTGGCCAAAAATTTGCATTTTGATCGCACAACGAGCGAACAAGGATCTCCCAAGTACTAACACAGAAACGACTTTTTCGGGGCTTTGAGAGATCGTCGAGAGATCGGGTCAACTTTGGATCGCACAATGGTCCCCCATCGATCTCCGTGTGTGTAAAGGGGGCTTTACAGACTAATAAATCAACAAGTAATATTTCTTAAATACGAACCGTCTTTAGTCTTCCGTGATGTTTTTTTGGCTTATTTTTTTCTTAAACAAAATTAATATCATACCAGGACAAAACTTGTGCTAACATATGTCAGACTGACTTTTAACTGACGTCTAACTACAAATAAACATTACAGATGAGATGTGTCATGATCTAATGCTATCATATTTTTCTGCTGACACCGAGTAGACCAGTCATTGAGGGTTTTTTAGTGCAATCACTAGAAAAGAAAGCCACCCAATATATTTTTCTGGTAGTCGAAAACAAAGGCGAATTAAAACCCGTTCTTCAGTCTAAGCCAACACGGCAAATATCATCACAAATGTATGATTGCTTCAGTAATTTGTGATAACGTGATAGGCTTAAAACATGATCCTGTTACATAATTTAATTTCGCTAAATTTTTAACTACAGCGGTGATGGAGTAGGAAGGGGCAGAAAGATGACAACAGGTTGAAACACGTCTTGTATAATTCTACACTCCCTGGCTAACAAGAACAACATTTTATTAAGATTTTGACAGGGTAATTTATCAAACGCACTATTTTGAAACTTCTCAGAATCAATATTACGATGTATCATCGGAATGCCGTAAAGAAACTAGTGCATTAGTGGAGCTTTCTCGGTGCTAAATACCCAACTGAACGTCGTAGTATGTGATTCACGCTAAAATAAATACGACATGTTTATTTTTTACTGAATCACAATCATTGCATTTAAGATTGCAGTTTCCAAAAACGAGTTCACGTTTCCTAGAAATACGACCGATATATGATACACTGTACTTAACTTAACTATAAGAAAGAACGGCAAACACACGCGACGCTATACATGTAACAGCAAATCACGTATGATGTTTCGTGTTTCCTCAAGACGTGTAACACTTAGTAATCATATTTAGTAATGTAATGATTTAAACATGTTTATTGTATCAATTACAATGTATATGACATTGGCTCTCTCTCTCTCTCTCTCTCTCTCTCTCTCTCTCTCTCCCAAGATTCATCTATTTGTCGACCATACACACGATATGGAGCACAGAGACAGCGTCCGCAAGGGTAAGACCGAAACATTCAAAGAGAGAATTTTTTTTTTGGTTCCCTGGCTGAACGTCACTTCAACTTACCTGATATGTCTAATTATATATATATATATATATATATATATATTTGATAACTACAGTTTAAGCGCTTCTCATTTCCGTAAATTTCCCTTTGTTATAATGTCAGTATTTTATGTCATGTTTGAAATAAATAGAAACAGTATGTTTCAGAAGAATGCATGGAGTTACGTCATGACAACCGGTGACGTCAGTGTGGTGCTCAGATCAAATGACTACTTCGTCATTCAGTTTCTTAGTTCGTTTTTATGACACAAGCATCACTATACAGTTAGTTTGACGTGCTTTATCTCATTGATTATAAGTGCCCCAATGGTCCGTTAGTTTTATAAGCTAAAAATGTAATACAGATAAAAGGCTTTTGGGAATGAGTTTTATTGTTGATTAATTTATGTCATGTTTTCAATGTGTACTTGATACGCTACCTCTTGTTACCACATGGGTCAAACGCAATTAATCTGCAAAACCATCCAGGGTCGCCAACGTGTTACAATTTAGGATGAAGAATTATTCAACAAATTCAATGAACGGTGTGTTAGTTTGTTAGTTTGTTAGTGCTTAACGTCACTTCCAGAGTATTTTAACGATATCGTGACAAAAGATCAAACGATAGAACATGAAGAGAAGTAGCAACAAGAACGGTGAATCAGAGCAATAAGGATAGTTCAGAAAAAGATGAACCCATGCATCGGCGTTTCCGCCTACTCTTTTAACGAACTATACATGGGGATCTTTATCGTGCAAGGGGATTAAAAATCCCTGTACACGGGACCGCCAGCTGTACGTCACATCCGTAGGACGTGCTGATCTGTGTCCGGCCTCTACCTTTCGACCTGTATGTCTTGGGTGACCCTACCAGAAACACTATTTCCCGCCAATATAGCTCTTAAGGTAATCGAGATACGCACACCTCCCTACCGAGATAAAGTTAAAGCGTAGGGAAGCAATGAGCAGTATGCTTACACTATTTAAAGGTTTGTTACGCATTTTATTTAGATTTACTTTAAGTTGTTGAATATCATTCCTCTTGTATGTTGTGATACATTGTATCTTTCTCTTCCACTCATTGTCTTGTGTTTTCTCGTTTTCCCGATTCCGTCTTCTTTTTATAACATATCGACGTTGACAGTTATACCATTAGCGCTCATGGGTTTTTAGTTTTTAAAATTGTATTAAACCAATAGAATTAAACAGACTCGACATTGCACCGTGTTTGTCTAAAAGCAACATGTCTCACAGGACACGTGCAATGTAATTGATTGTTTAGACCCGACATGAACTCCTGGTAAATACGTTTATTTTAGTTAGAGAGTAAATATTACTAATTTGAATTAATTTGAAGACGAATGAGTTCATAATGAACCCATTTCGTGTCGGAAATTGCCCACGGTCGTCCGCGTAGGGGTTCTTCTATTAATGCATATCGATCTGGTACCGGGACGCAAAATGCTTAAGAAAAACTTCTTTAAATTCATGAAACTCTTTGACCTCAGTATATAGAATCGTATGAATTACATCTATCGTGAGTCGCGATCACATCTAAAGATTGTTCTATTTGGGTATATTGTATTGTGCTTGTGGTGGGCTCATTTGTAAGCGATTGTTGTAAATAGACCCCGCACGGCAGGGTAATCAATAAGTTCATCTGATCGGAAGACAACGATGATTACAAAGTCACCAGAACGCTTTGACCGTCTCTGACAAATAACGATCTGTAGTAAACATTCCAGTGAAATGGATTTTGACAGTAAGATCACGCCAGATTACAACGAGATGAGGAAAGAATTGAAATATGGAGATAAGACGATTTCAAACGTCAACCATCTGCCTTTTTATCGGAGAAAATTGGGTTGTTTAAAAGTAAAATTAATCTTTTGGACAGACAAGGGACTTAACAACGCTTGCGAATTTCAACTTTTAGATTTTAGAAAAGATCGGCTTCCATAGAGGGGATTTATTACGTGGCTGACTCTATCCTTCATACAAATTACATTAAATCAAACTCGTGGTTTTAGATATTAAAATGTTTTATTCAGCGGTTGTGAGTATTTGGTCTTAAGACAACATAGAATATTGTTTTTAAATTAAGATGAAAAAGACAACATGTATAAAAATGATATGTAAATTAGCGTCGCTTTCGGTGATACCGCCCTGCTCAGCAGTAAAATTGTACTCACAGATCGAGTCAAATACACAAATTTGATCCATGGAAATAAATGAATATATATTTCAAACATTAACTATACTGACAATATTGTTATTTTGTTTCCTTAATGCCAAATACTGGTCTTCAGTCTTTATAACTTTTCAGATTTCTGTCGATTGTTGTTGTTGTTGTTGTTGTTGTCGTTGTCGTTGTTGTTGTTGTTGTTGTTGTTGTTGTTGTTGTTGTTGTTGTTGTTGTTGTTGTTGTTGTTGTTGGATAGAGAAATCTTACCCGAGGACCGAGATTTTTCGTCCTGAACGAGGTTTACCGAGCTGGTTCAGCACCAGTCTTTTTTTAGATCAGCCTGTACGATAGGTGCGAAAGAGAAACCTCAAGCGGGTTAGAACACGAGAAAACTCTATCACAAGTGTGAGAAATAATGTTCTATGATTTTATTCCACTGAAACGTTTATCCAAATATGACGCGGGAATGTTGGTGCACCGTGAATATATTTAACAACAACTTACAGGAAAAACTGCTGGATGACCGCCCAAAGTCGGCACATTTCGAAATACTACTTTTTTCTTTTATTTACTTTGAAATAACTTTGTTTCCAATAATCTTATACTTGTCTTCTTTCTGAAGCATGTGTACCATAAAATAACCCGTTTTATTTTTTATAAGTATAACATACGCAAGAATCAAAGTAAACAGATGTGATTAACGTGGTAATGACTAAGCGTGACATTGGAATGATTTAAAGGTTTTGCATACGACAAACTATGTCCATATAAAATACACGGACATAACATATAGGAAATATTTTGAAAAACTAGAAATTGCAAACATTAACAGACTGAAAATATAAAAATGACCCTTGATTAAATAAGCTGTAAAATTGTTAAACGAATCGTTAAATTGTTTGTCTATTTCAAGGTCCATTGTCTCCTTCTTAAAGTGGGAAAGTTAAAATTTTATTTTCCAGTTGTACCACACCTCCTGATGTTTACACGAGGAAACCGTCCTTGTAAAAAAGTTTGTTGTTTGGTTTGTCTTGTTTACATATCTGATCTTTGTTATGCTTATAAATTGTTTTAATTTTTTTTTTTAATTGTTTATTTTTTTATTTATTTGTTATATTCTCATTTATTTCCACCTCTATTTCTGTCCCTGGTTTCGTAGGACTCTTCACAAAAAAACAAAAGCGCATCACCAAAACTTAATTAACGATAATTTTCCGTGGTAAAACCTGTATGAAAGGCAACTAAATAAACTGTACATTTTTTTGGTATGCAATTTGTAAAGCAAATCTGAACGCGGTTGTTAGTCTTTAAGTGCTATGTAAATAACGTATGAAACGTGTTAGAAAATACAAAAAAATTCTACGATCCGTGAATGATATTCAATGGTCGCAGGATTTATCAACACGCATGCGTACAACAAATTAAACTGGTAATTTGTGTCCTCCTGTGGCTTATCTCTAACATTCAGATTTCAGGGAAAGCTTCAGTGTTAAGCCGACATTGATCGTTATTACCATATCTTAATTTAGTTCTCCCTGATCAAATTTTTGAATCAGAAAATAAACACAGCTTTTTCCATCAGTAGCATAATCACGCGACTACATAGCTGACCAATCTTTAACGGAGAACTAAACCCTCCAATCAATGCCTTGGAGACACGAAACCAATCAATGACTCTGGAACATGACCGCACGGCTCGTACATGTGGGGAAATCTAATAAACAAAAACGACAGTGCGGTTAACGTAATTGTTTGTGGATAATGAACACAATTATGAATATCCTACGAGTGGTAATTAAACAGCGAGTTGTGTTAGGATATCGTAGTTAAATCTAGAGACACACATCTGGTGGGATTTGGGTTTTTCTTTGAAGTTGAATATATTTTATCATTTTTAGATTTTTAGGTATTGAATCGTCAAATATGTTACAATGTTTAAGCAAGGGCCTCGTTCGTATCAATACAATGAGCATCGAAACATGGTATTTAATATTGGGAAAAAAACTATTGGTACTTTCGAAATGCTTCATTCTCACGCTCCCGTGGGTTACTCTATCAAATTATAGAAAAGCTTTACACAAACCACTGCAACTTCCGGCTTTGAGACGACACATGGTTTCAGGACGAAGAGGACATAATTAAGTATCATTTTGTCAATTTTCCTCGATTCTGTTCCCAAGTGACATAAACCGACACACCTTCTGACCATCACATTTAACAAAAGAAATACTAAAAAGAGCAGTTTTTGATAATTATTAAGATGTCAATTACTATAGTTTGATTTGCCGAATATAAAACATTGCCTCTGTATGGTAACTTGATACAAAACACAAATTTGACTATTTCTGGTAAAAAGAAAAGAATTTTATCGAAAACACAATTTAAGCTTTGCTGTTAACTTGAAAACTTTTCATAATTTATTTAAATCTATTTCAGAGCTACTGCAGTGTTGAATTGTACACCTTGACCTCAAACAAAACAACATTTACACGACAAAACAAGCGCATGAGCGTCATATTCAATAAAGCTTTTTATCTTTGTGCGGTAAGCTTACTTCTGCAATACATTGTCTTATCTTGAAGGTCGCAACAATGTCACCCTTGTCTGATTTGTGGGCCTACAAAACAAATAATTGCTTCTCCCAGCAGCTGCGAGAAGTCGTTTACAGACAAAAGTCAGACATATGAATATTGCAACAATGGATGATAAATTACTGCGTTCCAGCACTGAACTGTGTGTGTTTGTATGTGGGCTCTTTCGTCTTTGTTACATATACGACTGATCTGAGTTATCACTTTAGCTTACATGTCCACATGAAGTAGTAAACTAAAAAAAACCAAGATGATATTCTAAAGCCGTAAGTCCATAGACATGGGCAAACAAAAGAAAACGTTGAACGCACCTAGAAAAAAAAACCGCAAATATACATTTATTAAGTAAAAATGGAAACGTCACGAATAGAAAACGCGGAGGAAAGTCGGCTGACATGATTATAGGGACCAGTTTCTGTAAAAAAAAGTCTTGAATACGCGTCATATAGTTTGTTAAGACCATGTGGCTTTTAAGATTAAAAATTATCGTCTATGGCTTTGAGTGTCATCTGGGTGGATATATACATTATAAATATCAGTAGCTGTTTATCCATTGATATTATGGTTTTCCTTTTATGTTCTGATAGTATGCTTAACAGAGCAGCAAACGTGTCTTTATATATCTTAAATCGTTTGCGAAAATCTTCATCTCTATTCTCTTGAAGAATAAGCTCAACATAATTCTGAATACGGGGGATTTTACGTTGAGGGGGAATCAAAGCTTCCAAGACTGAAAGTGTTTTATGTATTCCAGTAGTAACTAGGCACATATTTTCAGTATCATCAAAAGTGTCTAAATTAGTTTTCTTCTCTGATCACCATTTTTGTAACAAGAAATTGTCATTTGTTTCCCAATAGGAAACTGGGTTTAGTTTAAGAACCCGCTTTAAAAACTATTTTGAGACCAAAAACCAAAACCTAAACTAGTTTATTTGCAACAAATTCGCCCTTGAGTTTAGCTGGTTTGATACGTTTCACGTGATGTTAAAAGCAGTTTTATTAGCCTCGGTATGAATATTATATATCACATGATGTTAAGTGCACGAGGTCTCAGTAATATTAAACTGCAAATGATATAACACAAGTTCATACGTTCATAAGACGATTGGGTACGTTATGATCCTGTGTGTGTATATACCTTCTGATAACTTCCAGTTCATTCCAATACACATTATAATTATAGCAAACCTTCATGAAAAAAAAACAGATGTAAGATTATTAGATGTCATGAAGTACTTTTATGAAACGTTCATTATATGATATATAACTTTTGAATTTAAAAATAAGTGAAATTTGCCGCCAATATTTCAGAATCAACTTATTTGATTTTAATGCACAATGCAATTCAATGATCTAATAACTTAAATTACAAATATTGCCATCATTTTAACTTTAACTACAAAAATTGACATCATTTTAACTTAAACTACAAATATTGCCATCATTTTACTTAAACTACAAATATTGCCATCATTTTAACTTTAACTACAAATATTGCCATCATTTTGCTTAAACTACAAATATTGCCATCATTTTAACTTTAACTACAAATATTGACATCATTTTAACTTTAACTACAAATATTGACATCA
>JAUMGZ010203884.1:0-12372 GCA_032359645.1 Pododesmus macrochisma | reverse complement strand
GGTATGTTATACATTATGTGTAGGGTATGTTGTACATCATGTGTAGGGTATGTGATACATCTTGTGTAGGGTATGTGGTACATCATGTGTAGGGTATGTGATACGGAGAATCATATCGAACAGATATGTGATACGGGATTTCCCTTTTGAATTCCCGTTTGAACGTTTCTACTTTATTTATGTCAGGTGAGTAAAATCGGATTCATGTGGTCTTTATTTTTAGTAGAATATACCGAAGGAATGTTATAAATACAACATTTCATATGTATTTTGAGAGTTGTACCGGACCGCACTCGTTGGTTGTGGCAGAGGGATTGAATCTGACCGTCGGTGGGTTCCGGTAAATCGTAGCACAACACAAGTGCAGTTAACGAGAAAGAAAGAATTTCACGTAACTATTGTTGGAATTCAAAGATATGACGTCGTAGCATATTCTTCATAAAATCAGTAGCGTAAAAGTAAGGTATGATTGATGTTTTCACCTGCATTGATCAACCGATTTCACAACAACTAAGAGGGAATTAAAATTTGATATTTTTACTCATCATTTATAACTTCGTTATCTGTTGTAAAAATACGAGAAGCGAAATTTTCTAATTTGTATCCTCTGTCATTATTTCCCTCGGCGCGGTCACTTATGAGGAAAGCAGGAATATTATCTGTGTCTGATCCTACAGAAACACATTTTCTCTAGTTTAAATAGATGCATATAGATCTATTACACGAAACATTAGTAAATCTAAACAAAGGCTAATATCTTCTTCTTAACTCATGTTTTCTGAGAGTGCATTATTAACTTGTCCTGTACAATGGAGAAAAAGCAAATGTCCAGACCATCACTTCGAAAAATATATTAATTTTATATCCTTCTAAATAGATGAAGCAGTCAAAGGACCTATCTCCAATTGAATTGTACTTATCTTCAATTAAATTGTACTTATCTTCAATTAAATTGTACTTATATTCAATCGAATTGTACTTATATTCAATCGAATTGTACTTATATTCAATCGAATTGTACTTATCTTCAATTGAGTTGAACCCATCTTCAAGTAGAAATACATTGACTACAACGATAATTAAACCTATCGTCAATTGAATTAAACCTATCCTCAATTTAATTATGGATATGATGAATTAAGATAGGTACAGTTCAGTCAATTGTACCTATGTAAAATATTTGAACCTATCTTCAATTCAGTGAATTGTACCTATCTTTAATTCAACATATCCATAATTAAATTGAAGATAGGTTTAATTCGATTGACGATAGGTTTAATTAGTCCTATCTGAAAAAGGTACAATTCAATTGAAGAGAGGCACAATTCAATTAAAGTTGGGTACAATTCAATTAAAGGTGGGTACAATTCAATTAAAGAAAGGTTTAATTATATGAGATAGGTACACACATTTGAAGGTATGACCTAGATCAGACCGATACAGAAATGGGTATATGCTGTGGCCTAGATCACAACGAAACTTGACCGACAACTAAGAGTGAACTGAGACCCCAACGACACGCAAAAAATACCCTCCAGACCAGCTCACCTTTCCAAAGTGTACCATATGTAATATTTTATTTGGTTGTCAATGCATTATAATTCACAGTTTAGTTAACTTATAGAATTAAGGCACGTTCATGCAAAACTTTCCTTTAGTCACATTACACTGAGACCGAGCCAACTTGTCCTATTAAGATCAGGTGCCATATACAAAACACCGAGCGTACACTTGTCAATTGGAAAAGAATACGTATACGAAATCGGAAAACGATACTAATTCCCTACTGAATACTGTTTTTCGGGGTTAAATTTCTAGGACAAAATGCGGGAAAATTCTATTTATTAGAATAAATCAAAAAGGTACAAAAGTATATCGAATTTTGCTAGCATAGATCACTTTCTATATATATATAAACGTTTACACCCATTTATCTATATTTACAATTGGCACTGTTTTCCTTTCAATGACACTACTTGTGCCGTTGAATAACAATGAGCTCTGTGAACTGTGTGATGTCATAATGGAGTGCACGTCTCTGTTCATCCGTTGGAACATTCTATTTAACGAAGGGGTGACCGTTTAAAATTAAAAAATAGAAAGCCGTTCATGTTGAACTTGCGACCGTCCATTGTTGTTCATAACGCATGAGTAACGACAAAAAGATTGTCATTTCTTAAAAACAGCAACTAATAATACGAAGGGTCATAACTCCATCTAATGGTCAAGTAAATTTTTATAAATAAAAACCTGACCGATAACTCAAAGGACATTAAATTATTCTGTATATTTCATTGAAATCCAACAATATTTGTTTTTGTCAACGTGTACAAAACCGTTTCCTTCCTAAGCGCTCCATTATAAATGATACTTATCCAAATTGGTAAAGACCCCAACTCTGTCAATAACAATCTGATCACGTTCGTGAACAAATTTGTCTTTGATAACGCGCTTTTGAAAATTATGGTACACCTGTAACAAAGTTTGTTTCGGTATTTGCAAACACGCTCTTTTACTTCCGTAGGGTCCTAAAATAATCAAGTTTTGAGGAGAAAACTCCAATAAGAAAAAAATCCGATCATGATTGTTATAAAACTAGTCGTGATTTTGTGGATATTCGATTATCCTGTATTGCTGTAAAAATTCTACTAAAATTAGTAAACCCTAAAAGGTTTGGACAGACGGACCAAGTACTTTACTAAATTCCCTGCACTGCCCCTGGCAAGGAATAGTAAAAACAGGATGGGTGAAACATCAGGACGAAGACATCGATAAACCACTAATATCAACATCAAACAATTCAGTACCACAATAAAAAGGAAATTAATTGACGTCTCAACAATCACCATGACTAGTTATCCATACTAAGGATGGTCACCCAACACGAAACCAGGCGGTGTGGTTAAACCGGTAAATGAAGCCTCAACCTTCCCTCTTCCCGCATGAGACAAGAAGACTGAAGTAAAAAACATACATTTAAAAAAAACTATTTTTGTAAACAAAGATGACCGATAAAACAAAGATATTTATTCCATGAAAATTTGATAAAACTATTCCAAGAGTGGGACAATTTTAACCAACAATATTTGTTATTATTCATACATGAAAATATTCTAAAGCTCACAAGCATTAACGTTTTTTTCTTTTATCAACTTTACATGAATCCTGGGAGAAGTTAAATGTTACATGTATATCCTCATCCCAGCAGAATCCTATCAATACTTATTTACATGTACTATTATCCTGAAAATCTGTTTGAACATCCTGTATTTTACTTGTGATAAACTGTACAAATAACGACGAATAATATTTCAGATAAGGTAAACAGAAAAAATAAAGCAAAACATGTATTGTCGAACATTACTGATACAGTTTTCCAATTCATTCGTTTTCCGTGTGTCTCGACTGATCTGCTAGAACAATATTTTGTAGTATCCGAATTTATCGTTATATCCGTCGTTGTCTGTGTCCATGTATTTTCTTGTTTATTAGCTTCACGTTGAAGACTTTTTAGTGATAGTTCCTGTCGCTCCTCGTTTTCTCTTTTGGAAATCGTTTGTCTTTTTATTTTGAAGCATCTCTGTGTTCGAAAACCTACTAGTTTCTGTACCCACCCCGGAACAGGTCTGTCAATAGGATTCAAATACAAACGCAAGCTTACTATTGTACACATAAGAACAAGCGTACTAGTGATCAAGTTCAACAGAAAGAAGTATGTAAAATAAGAAACTGGGACGGCTGCCGGAAGTTTGTCGGCAACTATGGACATGAAAACAAAAAAAGACAATAGTAATGTGACGCAGTAAGAAATGCGTTCTCCTGCGTCTACCGGAAGTAAAAAAACAAAAATATTAATCAAACATAGGAACATTATGGGTATCATTATATTGATTACTATATAAAACGGCTTCCGTTGCAGCGTCATATCGAACGATACTATAGAAAATTCGGAATTTTCAATTCGCCGCTGAACTTTTATAAAACTCCATTGTGAATTTTCTTTCAAATGTTTTTTATCGAAATAGCTTTTGTTTGAAAATTGCAATTCGGATGAAATGTAACTTGGTACGTAAAATGATATTGTACAAATCTGTTGGTCAAATGGGTAATATATCATGTCAACAATACAAGTGGTACTGCTGATACCAGCTGATAATATAAAATTTAATCCATTATGCAAAACTTTAACATTTCCTTTTTCGTAATCGTTAATCTCAGCAGAATCAGCAGGGTTTGCTATTTGAACTTCAGGTACCCACACAGATTGAGCTTCAAAGTGTGTTATAAGTACTAAATCATACTTCATTACATCCCATTGGAGAAAAATGTTATTCCAGCTTAAAGCAAAAACGGCAAATATCTTAATATTTCCGGAAACTTCATCAAAACTATTTATTGAATATGGAACCCATACAAGTGATACTTCTATAGCGTTGCTTTGCTCTAGTATAGGTCTTGGTCCTTTGGTGTAATTTGAAAGTAAATCCGTCTCCAAATTGATCATGCTGTTGTAAGTTGAATCGGAAAATGAGCGTGCGTCTTTAATATACAAATTCAAAACAAGAAGCACATTTTTAAGAAAAACAATGTTCGAAAAGAATTTCATTTTAAAGTAGTTAATAAACATTTAGGAGTGTTGCCTTTGTCAGCATATCACTGATTTATCAAATCACAGACAGAACAAGAGCTCTCATGGCGTTGATAAACAATGTAAACAGCACACTACATATCGATACGATGATTGACATCAATTGTTAGATTTTGATTGTATCCTTAAATGCTTTTGATTATTTGATTGAGAATCGTGTACATCTATACAGTACTAGGTGTAGTATACACTGATTACACTACCTATTACACTGTATACGCTTTTAAAACACCAATGAACCTGAACACGTATGTAAATTACTCTGAACACGGACACGTCTCTAAAGCTTGTTATTTGACCGACTGTTTACCACAATATCAGGCTCTATATATATAACTTAAATATTTAATATCTTCATTTCTAGTTCCCCTCGGGAAATTCACTAGCATAACCTCAAAGTTCATTCGCTTGACCATAATACTCTAGTACTTGCATAAACTGCAATGAAAATTAATTCAAACAAATACGATATTGCTTGTGCGTATTTCAATATCGTGTTATTGTTTAATCAACCCGAGGACAAATGGACATTGACACATAAAAACGTCCCTAATTATATATATAATTATCTATTATATTAGGAGTCATACGTTCAAATTATAACGAACGATGGGAGCAATGAACCATTTACATTAGAGTCTACTTGCACTTAAACAATGACACGTGCTGACATAATAGTACGGACAAACGTTTGCGGTTTTTTTTTACAAAACAGGATAAGTGGAATCAACAGAACGAGGGACATTAACAAACCAACAATAGCCGCATCAAACTAATTCAGCGCCAGAATGAAAGGAAAAAATTGAAGTCACAACAATTCTCAAGACTAATTATCAATGCGGACCTACCTATGACATTCACCCAGCACGAAACCAGGCGGTGTGGTTAAACAGGTTAATAAGGCTTCAACCTTCCAAAGTCCCGAATGAGATAAGAATTCTTAAGTATAGACAAACATTTAAAAAAAATTAATAAATACACTTCTTTACAACCGACCGCCTACATCAATTGTCCATAAACAGATCCGCAATAAACCACAGCTAGACACAAATGCAGAGAATAAGGGAATGCAATCTAAAGCATTAAATCGCATGCTTAATGTTTTAGTGTAAACTCTGAAAACCATATCTTTAGATACATACTCAGTAAATTTCTTTTGGCATCATATACACTTCGACGATTCACACTTTTGCGTTTTGAATTCTTGGCCTTTTAATCATATCAAATCAGCACTAGAAATAATTTGAATATATCTGTTTGGATTTCTAATGCTTAAACTTGATCATATAACGTTCATTTCTTACCTTTGCAAGATTCATATTATTTATTTAATAAGTAGTTTTGCTTTACTTACTCTTAGTTAATTTTGCTATAATGTTATACATGTATATATTGCATTATAAAGTTTAGATATTGCTTCAAATACTTCTTTTAAGTAGCTTGTGGATTAATGTTTCTCTTTAGTATATGTAAAGAAAGGAATCTACATGTGATGTGTGACACATGTGTAAATGGGAAATGCTCACTCAATCGCCAGCAACTGGTTTCGCTTCTAGTTTTTGTTAAATAGCAGTTTGAGATGTTTCCTTTTTTAGTTAATAAATGTATATTTGGTTCTTTTTTCTGCGTGCGTCCCATGTTTTCCTTTTGTTTGCCCATGTCCATGGACTTTCGGTTTTTGAATATCATCTTGGTTTTTTCTTAATATTCTAATACTACTTTGTGATAATATGTATACCGATATACTGTTAATGGCATACTCGACAATATGGGTTAATACTCAGGTAAGGTTTTTATGCAGAAAAAAGAACTCTTTCAATAAAAATACAACAGGATTGCTGACAAGTCCATGCAACGCTTCTCGTGTAATAGATGGTGTTTTATGGGACTTGAAAGTGTACGCTGATAACAGAATAGCGTCCTTCTAACAGACGGTTCGATTTGTGTTTGGCATCTACACGTTAATATTTCCGACTCTGGTGATGCTGTGTGATTGCAATAGAAACTTGAAGTAAAATATGTAATGATGTTATTGCCTATTCGAAATTTCCACCTTGAACATTATATGCCTTGAGGGTCAGAAAGTCTCCACACTGAACCACTAACTCCACAACTTCTCTAAAATGAAAAATAGCAAGATAAACCATCTGTGAAAGCGAGACATGCCAGGAAGTCAAAATAACTTTCAAAAGTAGATTCTTTAATGGTCGATCAGTAACAGAGCACATGTACGGGAAGAATAACTTAAAGTGGAAGATATATAGGAACCCCCATTAAATGCGGGGATACCTACAGAAGCCTGTGCCAACAATAGTATAAATCATTTAATCCTAAATTTAGATGTACACGTAGTCAAAATAGAAATGTTTCAATGTTTTGGAGAGGTGTGTCCTCGTTACCAATGTTATAAAGTAGTAAATTCGAAAAACCAAGGCGATATTCTAAAACCGAAAGTCCAAGGACATGGGAAAACAAAAGGAAAACGTAGGTTGCACACAGAAAAGATAACCAAATATACCTTTATTAACTAAAAAGGAAACATCAAGAACTTCTTTTAAAAAACTAGAAGCGAAACTAGGTGTTCGCGATATGGTTAGCGTTTCCTGCTACACATGTGCCCCCGCATCAATCTAAGTTAATCCAAAGATTGACTGATGAATGAAACTATATAAAATGGACATAAATGATATAAAAGAACAGTCCCCCTCACATATTGAATGTTAGAAAAACGGATTGATATACAGAGAGCCCAGAGTCCTTCTTCAGACTCCATACAATATTACAATAGCATACGTGTATACAATTAGAAAAGAGCCAAACAGTTAACTTCTACTTAAAAATTATGACCACTAAAGTTCGACAAAGAGCAATAAAGATAAATGGGCAGAATAAATATAGAGTGGAACTAAGAATAAATATAGAGTGGAACCAAGAATCATAGGTAGAGGTGAAAGAAACATATACAGAAGCCAATTCCAACGGTTGAACCAACCAAGAACACACAACCAACAATGATCATATAATTTCCAAGTACTAATCATATTTACATATATTCTAAATTGTTTTGTCTGATTTATTTCGGCTCTTTTTTATTTCATGCCTACCTGCCTTTAATTATATGATATGTGTAATATGCGGTCATGGATTCTTACACCTTGTCGTACATTGTACTGCTTTTTCGCTTATACTCATTCATCACGCTTTTAGTGACATATTCTTATGGTGACATATGTTTCGTTTTAACTATGAACAATTTGCCATACACCAGAATGACACGGAAACATCGCAGCGGGTGACACATGTGTAGCAGGGAACACTTACTTAATCGCAAGCACCTGGTTTCGCTTCTAGTTTTTGTTTATATAAAAGTTTGTGATGTTTCTTTTTTTAGTTAATAATTGTATTTTTGGTTTTTTTAGATGCGTCCCACATTTCCCTTTATTTACCCATGTCCATGGACTTACGGCTTTTGAATATCGTCTTGATTTTAGTAATTACTTCTGTGTACCTGATCATTCACAGTACATATCTTGAAACTTTTAGCAAAAAACTAGATAACTACAATCCAATAGTCAATTTATAGTACATTCATTTTTTATTCACTTTCAAAAGTAAAAAATTAATCTGTAAAACGTATAAATTGTAAACAGTTATTCAATTTCATCTGTCAAATATATAACTCTCTCTCTCTCTCTCTCTCTCTCTCGTTTAGATAATTTAAAAAATAAATCTAGGCAAATCCGATATGATACAGCAATGATAATAACAAAAAATCTCATGAACATTGTAAAGGAATACATGATGAGTAGTTTCAAGGCAAGAATTAATAGTAAATATACTGTCATTCAATACAATTATTATCTTAATCTCTACTCTCAGATTAACCTAAATGTCGAATGCGACATCAACCATACTCAACAGGTGAAGTATCAATGTGTTTATGTATATAATGGCATCGACAAAATTCAACAAATGCAAAATTAATGGGGGGTTTTTTTCTCAATAAAACACGTTTGATATCAAATAAAATTGGTTACCGAGTAAGATTCTAGCACTATATCATTACATATTGAATTATGCAAAACCATCCATACAAACACTTGATTGCACAGTATCTGTTTATAAAATATATATATATAGTCTGCAAGTCATAAAACATATTTCATAAAAATAATATTGCCCAAATGGTGATAAAACCATTCGGTGAAATTACGTTAGTAACCTCCATAACACAAAGCACAACACATCAAAAACACGGAAAGCTATGTGTTCTAGAGGTCTGAATTGTAATTGTTAAAATCAAATATGCCCTCAGCAGTTAACATTCAACATAATATTAAGCAACTCAATATCCTTTATAAAATGTTAATCAACATGTCATATCAAAAACAATATCTTCAAAATACAAAGCGTTGATTATAAAATTTATCAGATCAATTAAGATGTTTTCATCTCATCAAAACCAAAATATAAAACTCAAAAACATGACAAACACACATACATATATACATATATTAGTGAAATTCACTTTCCTTTTGATTTCTGTTTTTTATAGGTTCGCAAATAAGCATTCAAAATACAATCAAGGGAATAAATTTACAATGAAATCATCATGTATAAAATACAAAACAAAGAAGATTGTTGGACAACTTAAAAGGAATATTGTATACTCCATAACACTGTGCCTTTATATTGTTTAATTTTCGTTAGTTAATATAACAATAAAAAAATAAGTCAAAATATGCAGACAATTTGAATTTGTATCATAAAGCACTTGTGCATGGTATCTTCTATGACCTTGACGTGTAATTCTTAAATAGAATCACCTATGATCTTTACATTTAATAGTTAAATAGAAGTCTCACGCCATCACACAACTAGCGACATACATGTACAGTAAATTAATCGCTTTTTTCAACACATGATAATAACCATTACTTTCCAATTAAATATACTGATTGGCATATTGGCTGAAAGATTAGAATAGTTCTATGTACTTCACAATTGGTTTGCCATTTTCCTTGATATTCATATAAAATGCCATTTGGAATTGGTTAGGGAATGTATCTATTAATATTAAATGTAATGCGGGATATATCACTTCAATACTATACTACGGTGTCCATCACAACATTATGTAAACTGTAAAACAGTTATTAATTTGACGATAATCCCCATCCAGCAGTGTCATATCACGGAGTGAGTTGACTCAAAATGATAATACGAATTAACCCACCTATAGTCGTTTTTGTAAAATTTCAATAAACATGTTATGTGGAGTCATCTGATGGCACCACAGTAAATCTACTATTTTTCCTAATATGAGCATACATATCTTCGCCATCTTTTTCTGAGGTCGTGTTTGATCTATTCTTTTTATTGTCTTCTTCTTTGGATTGGTTGTCTACTTTATCTAAAGCCAGCGGAGTGCTCATTCTTCGTTGTAACGCAGATTTTTTCACTTTCGGCGACTGTTCGAATGCCTTGGATAAAGAAAACAACCCATTTATATTGTCCCCAACTGGGTCATCTATATCATTTGCTTTTGCTTGAAAGGACACTTTAGAGACTGCTCCTCTTGATTTAAGATTAACGTCATGTGAAAATCTTCGTCCCATTGTGGACGCGGGTACAGTTAGATAATGACTATCAGTTTTTTGATTTTTAACTCTATACGAGCGACTGCGATTCCATCGCTGTCTACTTGGGATAGCTGCCATACTGCTTGGCTGGACAACATAACTATAATATAAATAAAATAATATAATAATGCATACCCTTTAACACATGACTCTTTCTTACTATTCAGCATGGTTGACAGCAAACGACAATGTATTTGAAATTGAAAGATTTATCAAGCATGTTTGAAGGGATATTAGCGCTTCTTTTGAAATGGTGGTCCGTTATTTACACATATAAGTAGCTTTATAAAAAAAGAAAGAAATAGTTATGTGTAACGGTCGGAATACAGTATATATTCAAATAGAATGCATGCGCTAAGGCGTTTTGCCAGATTGAACTCGTCGTGTTATGTTTCACGACTGATACATTACAGTTTCCTGCGATCTAATTGATAAATACATAAATAAACACTGTAAACAAAGATATAAATGTATATATATACTATGATTTAACTTACAACAATTATCAATTACAGACACAAGCTTAACATTTAGAAAATGATGAAGATAGGGATGTCATATTGTTGATTCATAAGTAATTTTACTTACATAATATCACCAACCCTTAATTTCTTTTTGGGTGTTGGATTCAATATAACGTAGGAAATGTCGTCATCGTCCTCATTCTCTTGAACTAAATAAAAAGAAACATCACTTTACGTGTACGTACTTATAGATAAAATAGTAAATCGAAAAACCATAATTATGTGTTTTGCTTAAAAAAACATAACATACAATGGCACATTTTCGTCAACTCTAACGTAACTGTACACATACACTATGGTAATTTAATGATCATATCTTTGGGCGTATGTTTTTTCTCCAGTTTTCGTTTTCTTTTTAACAAAACCGCTGAATTATTGAATGAAAGAAAAGATTTTATGAAGCGTGATTTTTCCTTGCTTACCATAATCACCCGTGTCCATTCCAAGACTCTCAAGTCTATTGCGAACAAGGTCCCCTAAATCTCCACTTTCCAACTGATTTCCGAGAAACGGACTGTAAGGGAAACTCCGGCTGTTACTGGATACCTTTCTATTCTTCTCATCATTGTTATTAGTAGTATCCTTTGAATACGAAAGCAAAGAAAGAATGCCAATGATGGTTAAAGTCATATTATGTACAAAATTGAATTTAATTTTAATAAAATTCATTTATACTTGTTAAACGCTGCAGCCGAGATGACAAGTACAAACATTTTATACAATTTTGTAAATCATCGACAAAACATCACTTTTATCGTGATCTGTACTTTTGAGGGATTAACTATAGCTATGAATAATGACGACCAAGGAAATCTTAAACAAACATAAAATTACAACAAAAAGAAAATAAAACCGCGGAGGTGGGGGCATCAAGCAAAAAACAAATCGATATGAAGTAAATCTGTGTAACATTTAAACATGACAAACAAAAACAGGGTAAGTGGAATCAACAGAACGATAGACATTGACAAACAAACAAAGCTACATCAAACAAAGCTACATCAAACAATTAAGCACCAGAATGTTAGGAAATGAATTGACATCACAACAATCCCCAAGACAAGTAATCCATGCAGACCGACTTTGGAAGGTCACCCAGCACGAAAACAGGGGTTGTGGTTAAACCGGTTAATGGCGCCTCAACCTTCCCACTCATCGCATGCGACTAAAAGTCTTAAGAATAGACTAACTTTTAAAAATTTAATAAATACACTTCATGGTGCTGTAAATCATCTCAAAAACTAACCGCACACATCAATTTGTCCATAAAAATCTTAACGGGTAAAGCGTATATACATATTTACCATAGGCAATTTGAAACACGAAAATGAGACAAAGCAAAGTAGCATAAAGCCGAAAACAGTGATTCAAAGATTCCACGTATAGTGAAGTATATAAATGGCGACATTGATGAAAAATGAGTGCGCTCGCAAAGGTTAAACAACAAAATCTAAGCAAACTTAAACTGCCATGTATATATAAAAATATATAAAGGGGTAGGAAGGAGAGCAAACACTCACCCAGTTATGTGTCAGGGGGAAAACTAAACTGGCTTAAG
>JAUMGZ010203862.1:0-12374 GCA_032359645.1 Pododesmus macrochisma | reverse complement strand
TTGGTTGATATACAGTGCAGCCGGCTCTAGCGACCACCTCTATAAAGAGACCATCTGTACATAAGACCACTAAAATCAAGTCCCTAGCAGTCTAACTACACTTATTTTACCTGTATATAAAGACCACCTCTATATAAAGACCACTTTTTGCTGATCTCTTGGGTGGTCTTTATAGACAGGTTTGAATGTATATTAATTCAAAAGTTGACTGTACATGTACATAAGGTGTAACCTGTCTTTATTTAATCTCTATACCTTGTACACTATAAGAAATCTGTACTTTAATCAGATTGCCAGTGAATGGGCAGTTAAAATATTGTGGTTCATCTTTTAATACAGTAGTATGAGCATTGGCAAATTCTAACCATGATAGTTACCCCAAAGGGATATATTATGCCGGCTATCATGTGACCACCATTAAAACCTATTCAATTGTAGTCAATTTGGCTGGAAAGTTGGCATCAGCTTATAACAGTGCATACTCTATCTTTTAAAGTGCTGCCTCATTGCAATATGATGCAAAAGATACATTGATACAATACTCTGCACAATTTTTCTGACAATGAATCGAATTGACCATTAATTTTGCTTTGTCCTATTACTACTGACTACCCAACAACACTTAACTAGGAGACCACAAGAAAATCAATATACATGTATTAAAATAATACTTGTACTAACTGTAGAAGTATAACTAGGGAATTTTCATGTATTTAGTGTGTTACCTGCATACAAATCCACAACAACCTCCCCAGAACAATTCAGCTGTGCTACTCTCATCTTCTCTGTAATGTTACCAATACTGAACATACATCTTGTTACATCATAGTTATACCTTGAAATGTAATAAATGTAGAATTAAACATACTACTGTATGTGTGTACCATCATTGTAGACTTAATACATGTGAATTTACAGTGCTTTATTCTTAGATATTTGAACAATACTGTACAACTAAATTCAAGCAAATAGGATTCATCGAATCTGTCTTGCACACATTTTGTATTTAGATTTAATGCATCATTTTGTTTTGATTCTTGTGGAAATTGTACAACAGTCTGATGTTACTTGAAATATAAGCCTAAACTGCTATAATTAGTAATATATAAGTTAAACACACAAAACATAAAAATTTAATCCAGCTTTTTTTTCATATAGTCTGTGAGTGTGATATTGAGCGTTTTTATTATCATATGTGCTTAAAGCATTGTTTGTCATTCATTGAATGTTTTCATTATTCTGGTAAAGTTTTTCTTATCAAGTTTTTCCCCAAGGTTATGAACTCTATAGATAAAAAAAAAAATTCCCAATGTTATAGAGTCTGAAGTGACATTGAGTATGTTCATTACTGTAAATTGTTGAAAATGACTTATACCTGATTCCATTATCCATATGTTCTACCCATCCGTCGTTACCCAACAGAAGCACTACCTGTGGTGAACGGTAGCCATTACTGCATATCGCTCTTTTCTTTGCCAGCCTTTTACACTTTAAACTCTTTGCAATTAGTTCCCATAGTTCTTGTCCTGTAAAAAATGCAAGCATATACATGTATATACCTAAACACTTGTACTTATCATGTAACCGTGGTTATAAATGTTAGTATATGAGGGCTGTTCCAGAATTAACCAAATGGGAGGGGTTGGGGGCATTTTTTCAGAGGCCCCTACCTCCAATAAATATTAAAACTGATTTAATATATGGAACAGTAAGCAGATCTGGATTAACCCCACCACTCATAATATATTCATTATAGGTTAAACTAAAAGGTTTCTATTACTCGGACCAAATGGTTAATCTTGGATATGCATGAATGCTTGCATAAAATTTTCTTCTCTATATACAGGTAGTGTCAGTTTCTACTTCAAGTAGCAAACCTGATTTAATAGACACATACACTTGAGGTACCTAAATATGTATATATGTTCATGTTTAGTAATGCTGATATACTGATCATGAATCAGAAACACATTTGCTACATTTGCAATAGTGTCTTAAAATTGATAGAGATATAAAATGATAAAGAAGTTTCAAAAACCTGTCATTTTGTCTTATCAGTAAAAGATCTTTGAAGGGGGGGGGGGGGGGGGGGCAAAGGGGGACAATTCATTTTTTTGTGTGTAAAAATAAGAGGATTTATCTTACAAAATCTGCCCAAATACCTTGGCTTAGGAATGAGATAATTAAAATCTTACCAAAGTCTGTCCACATGCCTAAATTAAGACTTGATTCAGGAATAACAAGCATGTCTCCATGTTTTTCCCAATGCGAAGGCAAGTCCTCACATATTTCTTGACTCAATGATAGACAACGACTTTCCAAAAATGACTTAATGTTGGTAACTAAGTCCTCGTACGGTGTTGTTAACTTTTGTTTGATGGAGGCGGGGAGCTTAACGTCATCCAGAAGGGTAACTTCTGTGGCCAGATTTTCGGACAACTCTCTCAGGATGCCAGGATTATTACTCAAAGCTTCTGATTCAAATGGAATTAATATTTTTCCATTTCCTATCTTCTTAGGTTTACTTGTTGAATCCCATGCCTTATTTTCTTCAAGAAAATGCCTGTTCAAAATAGAAAGTGTCAATTTATAATGCTCATTCTTCACAAATGTCAATAAGCAATATTTATTAAAAGGCATCTGCACACTTATATCAATTTGAATTCCTTAGCTGATCAACTATTAACATAACTTATATATAATTAGCTGTTGCTAAAAACTCCCTCAACAGCTTTTGACCAGTGATTTGTCATCAATACAACATATTTATCTATATTTACATATATAAGTCAATATATTCATGATACTACAATGTAGTACTGTATAAAATAAAATGTATCTTTAGTCACAGATTGTTTATTATAGATCTGTGCTATAGTATATGTATAGAATAATAAGATAAGATAAGATAAGATAGTTTATTCCAATAAAGGTCCCACTAGGGGCAAAGTCATTACAATGATCATATATATACAATGTAATAACAATATGTACTACATAATACGAATTTTGTTTTATATATATATGAAATTAAGAAACAACACAGTTACACTTATTCCAACAACGTACAGAACCAGTAAAAGTTGTACATTAGTTGAACAAGAATGTTCTGTTATATACAGGTTACATAAGACAACATTTTAGCACTTCAGTTTAAGATGATTATGACAAAAATATGAGTAAATTTTTTTTATGCAGATGAACACATAAGGTCCTCCTCGTGACAGATGCATGTGAATACTATATAGTGTGACTGTCATTTAGATGCACTAGTAACCAATGGCGGGTGCTTAAACTGGACACAATTCTGGTATATAATCATGGTGTGAGTCATACATATACATGGCTAGCATATGCATGGATATTTACTTGAATGAAGCCTTATATAATTATTGTGAAAAATAATTATGAAATAGTGCCACACATCTACATGGATATAATGGCACTGATAGGACTGGCAAAAGTCCTCATTGCTCAATATTTACCATAATAATATAATGAGGTACAGATTATTTCCTAAGTTTACATCCAATTTTAATCATACAGAAAGTTCAAAATATATTTATCTAATTCTGACTTCATGAGCAAGTCAATCATTTATGATATGATCATGATCTACATATAACTTTACTTCTACTTCTGCTTCTACCAGTTAATGGCCTACTTCAACAGGTTGAAGATTTTGTCATGAATGAGTTGTGGCATGGACAAAGGGAACATAATTTAATACTTATGGAATGAGATTGCAGTTTTGAAGGATTGTACAGTATCTGCTGTTGTGATCTCTAGTTGTAACTTATTCCAATCTGTGATTGTCCTGGGAAAGAAGGATATTCTTTCCTCACAGACGTTCTGCAGGAGACCATTTGAAATTAGTTTAGGTGTGAATGCCTTCATTGTCTAGTGGTGGGAACCAGGTGTTTGGGGTTGATGGCAATTTCTCTGTTGTGAATTTTATAGAGCATGGTCAACTGGAGGTGTCGTCCTTACTAATATAAGAATTAACAATAACCAGATCGAGACATATCTCTGCAAGAACTCACCGTCGTTAATGGCTTATCCACTGAAACTTCCCAGAAAACAAAAAATTTAACAAGTTTGAATTATAGGGATGGGAACTTAACTAGCAATGCAAGATAATTGATGTTACAATAGAATTCTATTGCCCTTTTTGTAAAGATTCATATATGGTCATTCTCTTTCAACTATCAAAATGTGCATGGGAAAGTGACAGATGCTACTCTATGCAAAATCACATAAATTGAAAGATTTTTTTTTCTTTTATGGAAGAGGTTGTTTGGGGGGGTGTTGATGACCAGGGACCGAAAACGTCATGATTTCCATGCAATAACTTAAAATTAGATGCCAAATGAATAAAATTAGTCTAACAAATCTGTGTCCGAATTTTAACACACCTCGCTCTTTGAGCGAATCTGACATCTACACATACTGCGCTTGCTTTTTCACTGGGCGCAGCCATATTTGATCCCGCTTGTGATGTGACGTCAAACGCATCTACGAGATTTCATCGAGAAGCAGCCAGGAGCATCATTGGAATTCTTACTCATAATTTTAACAAATTACGAGACCGTAAGCATGTCTAGCCAAGTCCAAAGTTTGCAGAAACAGCTCCAACAGCTTCGCCAAGAAGCTAATGTTAACAGAATTCCAGTTTCACAAGCCATTGAAGAGTAAGTTTACTTTTTTTGACCGAATTTTGGCGTTGACAGCTGCGCCCATAACCGGAAGTAAAGTTTACATTGTCTGGTGAATTTTGGCTGTAATCCACTGCGATTTTAGCACAATATTTACAAGTCTTTGGGTACAAAACAGATAAAGCAGTCATATCCTACCTCTCGAATTATCCATGTGTGAGCAGTTTGATAAGTTCATGGATCCAAGAATCAATAAATTTCCTTTTCAGTATATAGCAAATAGTGTTATTGATTTTCGGTAGCTCTATCCTCTCCTGCACGCTGTTTGACTGTTATTGCATATTTTATGATTGTCATTATGTTAGTCATGTAGAGCTTAGTCACTGTTGCGAGTTAATTTGGTCTTAAATTCCTGGAAAATTAATTAAAGTAAATAGCTTATGTCATAGCAAAATAGCAAGAATTGCAAGTCCAATAACATCTAATTATTTTCCTTATATCTGATGAATATTCTTGCAAGGCTTTCTGATTTTGAGTGTAAGCTCAAGTATTCAGTGTCTGCAATTCATTTTGAACTGTCCAAATTTTTGTATGTGATAAGATAAGCCAACAAAGGTTTTTGAAGATAATCTATACAAGGGTGTCAACGAACCCGTGTCAACACCCCTGAAAATGAAAAAGCACTTTTAAAGCATGTCATTTAAAGCATGACCTAGTTTGGTTGGGGAAAAAGGTCATTAATTATGATTGTATCAAACAAAACCTTTGTGACACTTTACTTAGCGTTATATTTTATTCGTTATTGATTGATGCAACTATTATTTATATTCTGTGTATGCATTATATATATGTGTGATTGAGAAATTTTTAATGTACAAGTAGTTATAGTCTAATCTTATTTTTTTTCATTTTTTGAAACAAGTTTATTTTATTTATTTATTCATTTATTTTATTAACATGTTAGTTTTGTGGAATTTATATAATGAAGCCATTAAAGAAGAAGTGAATCAACTCATTTTAATTCCTTTTGTTAAAGTGAAAAACTCAGTTTCAGAAGTTAAATTAAATTTTTTCCCTTGATCTTTTTTTTGTGCATTGATCACATACAACTGCAACATGACCTTGCCTGTCATTATGGGAGTCTGTTCAACTCTCCATGTATTAAACTTCTAGATTTTGTGACAGTATATCCTAAAGGTCATTCAGACATTGGTCCTGGGTGATGTTAATCAAGCTGTTCATACGAAGAAATTAATTTGTAGGACAGTTACAAATGTAACTTGCATTCATGGTTGGAGATGCTTCAATCAATCACTGAGGCTGTTCATGGTCAAGTGTGTCAAATAGGTAATTCACTAATTACCAACTATGGTTTGTCAGCATCAGCAGGTGATAATTTATTGCAGTAAACTTTGACTTTTGCAATAATATTTAAGTTATGCATTATTGGCAGCAGTAATATTACCTAATGTGGTTGATACACATTCAGAATTTGTAAACAAATTATAAAATCTACAGCTGAACAAAAACTCTTGTTTTTGGTATTAACTCATTGTTCAATAAAATGGTAGCCTATAGCTACTGGCCATACTAGTACTGTTTGTGTTTTTCTAGTGAACGCTTTATATCATATATATCAATATTTGGATTCAATAACTATCACAAATAGTGCTTTTAGTAATTATTATATCATGGCATTGATAGCTTCGTAATTCAATAATTTGCAAATTGTGACTATTTTACCCTGGAATTTTAGGGGCCGCAGTGGCCTAGTGATTAAAGTCGCTGACTTGTAATCATAAGAGCCTTTCACCTCCTAGTTCGATTCCCGTCTGGAGCGTGCTAGTGTGAGAAAGTTGTCAGTGACTTGCCGTAGGTTGATGGTTTACTCCGGGTTCTCCGGTTTCCTCCACTGACACGTCCGTAAATGACCTTAGCTGTTGATCGGACAATAACTGAATAAGCCCTTAATACAAACAAACAAACCCTGAAATTTTATTCTCTCACACTAGTTGATTCTGTAAGAAAAAAAAAAATACATATATTCACTTAAAAATCAAACAGTATACATGGTACATTTCATGTGTCTACTAACACAAGTTGATATCCATTTCAAGAGCTGAAGAGGAAAGAAAATTCAGTAGATTTAACCAATTATTTTCAAAATTCTGATTGTTTGAATTTAGCGCATCAATAATTCATGATTTACTGTCAATGCAAAATTGTAATAGTAATTTTGGCATAGTTATAGCATGAACAGTAATACTATAATGGCAGTTTACTTAAATTAACGTCAATTATCCCCCTACTAACATTCAAAAATACGAGTCTAAACAATACATTTTTTTAACGCGAAGCCAGATTATGATATCTTCCTGCTCTGCCAACACCTTCGGTCTAATGTGGTGTGGGGTAGGGTCAGAGGGATTTCATATCCAGGGATCGAGACTGAAGACTCGCCATTGCAAGTGAGAAAAATGCTCGAGATTATTATCATTTGTGTCACAATTGCTTGCTGGACTTGCATATGGTGAGTACTCATTATCTTCCTGTATATCCACATCTCTATATCTGACTCTATCTCACATTGCTATGTAAACCAAGTTTATGTGTCCCTCCATTCTGAGTATTTATAAAATGCCACTGAAAGGTTTATAATAAACATTGAAATATAATAAAATTATCCATATTTTGTTCTCTTGTTGTGAAGAACTAGTACTAGTATTAGTAATGAATTGTTGTTGTCTGTCTATGTGTACATGTGAATCTGTCTCAGTTTGAAAATTGAGTTTCAATTTATATCTAGATCTTTATGTCATTTGACTTTTATAAATACTCTCTCATCTTATGAAACAGAAGATACATGTATGTTGAAACTTATCTTGTTTGCTATTTATACAATAACATACTGTTCATGTTTACACAACAAAACAAAATATATATATATATACATGTAACCTAAACATTGTTTATACCATATATATGTTCATGTTGTAACATGTGTCGGGTCTATTGAATGTCATTTCTCTGATTTGGTAATATAACCTTGAAAGCTTGTAGTTTATAACTAATTGACTAAGAATTTACATTTGTGTTCAAAATAACTGTTTAAATAATTATAACTGTCTGAAGAAGATCATTTTAAACAAGTAACTCCCATTTACCATTCAGCAGATTGAATACAGCCGTATAATAATGTCATTTATGAGAACAAGAAAAAATCTTGTACAAATCTATTGATATGAAGTACCGTACATGTATGTATAATACTGTACATGTAATAAGTCAAAAGAAAAAATATTTGTGTTTCCGTTGACCCTAATTTCTAGTGCCTACCCTAAAAGTTTTTTTTGCCATTTTCAGTCAAGCACTGTTAAAGTCAGAACCCTTGTCTCTATACAACCTATGTAAAAACTTAAATTAAAATAAAAAGATTTGTCTACCTACCATGTACGTACCTACATTTTTTGAAGCTGTTAGCGGAAACATAGTATTTTTATTTTTTGTCTAATTGTTGAAATTTAAAGTTCAGGATATATGGCTGATTAAGTACTGTTGTGGTGTATTTGCTTCTGAAATAATGTTTATCATATACATTATATTAAATGTGCTTAAATTCTGAAATATATATATGTTATTATATTGATTTCCTAAAATCTTGAGATCAACATAATCTTTTTGTTTTTAGGATAGCGAGCTTTATCAGTGAGCATGCCACTAAAGATGGCTTGGTGGTGGGAGTACCCCAGACTGAGAATACCTTCAGAGACCAGAAAAACTGCATACTGCTGTAAACCAAAGATTGTATATTGGTAAGTTTATATCTCGTCTGAATTTACAATATTATTTATATATGTGGCATTTCAATGAAGATTTGGATCCTGTGGTATATTGTGCATGTGATACATTTATACAATTGATCAGAAACATTTATTTAAAACATGTTGATCATGAAAAATCCAAAAAGCAATACATGTATATATATTAGGAAATGAATTGGTTATCATACAACATACACAAAAAACATATTTGGCACATTTAAAAAGTCAGGATAGCTATTTCTATTTAATTAATCCTAAAATATTTCATAAACAATAATTGTCTACAATTAATTTACCTTCTGGTTAAATTGTTTTTACTACATAAAAGTGTAAAAAAAATTATAAAAGGGAAAATGAAACTGTTTGTCCTTGGTCAATAAATAATGATTAGGCAATGCATGAAAGGGGAACAACTCTTAGTAGCATATATACATGTAATGGTATAAGCACTGAAGCAAATTATCAACAACAACAAAACAGCACTTATTCAGTATTTATATTGAAGATATTTCAGTACAGATTGATATTAATTAATAATAATATTTCATTGGCTTTGTGACATCACCCTACATATAGTTGAAAACATTGAAAGAATCCACAGTGTGATTACAATTCTTAGTGTAATTATGTGCATGTTAAGTCTCACTAAAAATATCCAAATCGTGAAATTTTCATTTGTGCTAAAGTTTGGGAAATAAAAAAATATATCACTGTTAGAATTGAAATTAAATGCTTATTGAAAAATATGAATTTTCTTCTTTTTCAGATGAAACTTGATGCAGCAGTTATGAAAAGGATCGACTGTAGATCTTCTATGTGTGTATTGGGCAGTGTGCAAACTTTTTAGATTTATAAGTGTCATTTTAGCGAAACTTTATTTAATATGTTAATATCTGAAAGATAGAACTGTCCCATTGTAAATTATATTTTTGCATGTCATGTTTTATATCATTTATTTTTACATGGGTTCATTGATCAAATTGTCTCTACTGATTTGTTCTACATGTTTCATACACATTCAACATGTACAATACCTCCAAGTATTTGGAATTTTTTTACATTTTATTTGTAACATATTAACATTTTGTATAAGTACCATTTAAATTAATGGATTAAATGTGTTTTACTTATAATTGTTGAACAATCGTTTTAACATATAGTTAACCAGCTACTCGTTTACAACGCAAGTCCCTCTTTGAATATTATGTTTGTTTACCCAAGACAAGGGAATCTCATGATAATGTATTTACACAATAAACTGATTTCAGATACTTGTACTGAGATTGATTTCATGTTCTGCAACTTCAAATAAATTAACAACACTTATGCTACACAGGATGCGCTTTTGCAGTGGCTTTGTATGGCAAATTTAGCAGTGCTATTTTCATAGTTTGCTCCTAACACAGTATAAGGGTACAAGAAAAGGAACCACATACCTGTTGTGATCTCAGTCTTAGAATGGTCTATTTGTCATGTTTGGCATATATTGACTCTGCCATTGTCACAGATATTTTACATACAGTCCATTTCTAGACCGAGATAATTGTGTGTGTACAAAAACAGGTACAAGTCTCTATGATGCCAGTTATTTGATATGTATTCAAGGCCTCAATTTCCTATTCTAAAGAAAAAAATTGGCTGGCATAGAACTTAAAGCTGTTAATTAAATTCTGAATCTAATACTAGATTCTTTCTTAATCTTTAAGTGAAGCTAAGCATATGATTATATACGGTAACTATCAGAAATTGAGGCTAGATGAAAGTTTTTCCTGATTTGTAATGAAATTAAAGGTTGTGTTCTTGTATAGTGTGATTTTTAAAAAGTTTTGAAGTTAACATGAATGCAGATATATACATTAGACATTTTGATAAGACAATAGAGATTAAAGAAAATTAACTTTTACTTTTAAACTCTGTTTATTAACATCACTTGTAACAATGAATGTTAAACATGTATATAAATATTTAAATATTTCCTGTATTTAACAAAATTTCACACATTAAATGGAAAGGTTTTAATTAAGAGCAAATGAAAAAAATATTTGTTATTAAAATATCACTTACCTAGTTTGATTTATATGTGTACTATTATAATTGTACTACGAAATTAAGAAATATTCACATTTTGTATACAGACAGTGAATATATTTTTAAAAAATTATATAGAGGATATTAAGTTAATTCACGACTGAGGCAGAATTCTGATATTTTCATGAGTGTTTTTGTAATACAAGTGAAATGATCAGAATTTTGCCTCACTAGGGAAGGATAACAGATTTACCTTAAGGATATTTCTCTATAATTCACTTGTAGAAATGTAATGAATGATTATACCCAAACAGTGAATATTTATTAAACACTAAATATATATCTCTGATAAAACTCTTAAGAAGAGATAATTTTGCAGTTGGTCAACATGAAAATTGAAAGTGTGTTATTAATTCCTTTCTCAAACTCAAATACAGCGACTGGTTTTGAGCTTTAGATTAAAAGAAAAATATAGTAAAACCAAAACTAACATAGACTTTATGTATTAATCAAAATCTATTTCCTGACATGAACTTGTTTTCCTACGACATTGCACAAGGAATGTATTTATTTTAACTTTCAAAACTCATGTTCTCTTGTGTTTGTTTAGATTAGAATTATCATAACATATTTTTTTTTAAAACATGCCCATTTCTTATTTCATGTTTATGAATAAATGATTTTTAAGTTTTTATGCACTCATAGCTAACAGGGAACAAAAGTAAACCTATTTTTGATAATTTCAATTCTAATACTCCTGAAATGCATATATGAGTATTAAAATATTGATAGGTTTCTTATGGCCAGTACTAATACTATGCTAGCTAATTAAAGACAATTCATTTTTGAATAGTTAATATTATTTTTTTGGAAAAACTTATTGATGTATATGCATATAAATTTTTGAATTTTCATAAAGTGTTCAACTGGTAAATATCATAAAAATCAGTGTCCATCATAGATGTGTACAAAACAAAATTATATAAACTGAGAACAATTTTGTTTGTCAGTTAATAATTGTATTCACAGATTAGTTTTGTTTAACATACAGTTACAGAAAATCACAACAAACTGTTTAAATTTGAACATTTGTATGTTAACTGAGAATTGACACAATAACTAACCACTTATACCATCATGGCCAGTAGTAACAACCTAAATTATTGTTTATCAGTATTTTTTTCTTCAATAAAGTATTTATGGTAAACAGATCTAAAACATAAAAACAACAAAAAGTTTCCATTTTAACAATGTCATAACTTTAATTAGTATTATACCTTTGAAAAGTGTTCATTTGTAGTAGTATGTAATTTTTTAGGGATTAACCACCTACTCTTTGTTTTATGATAATAAAAAGGATTTAACATCTAATTTAGTCCATCCTTGTTGTCATTACGTAGTCAATACAGTGTGTATGTACTAGTACTGTAGTTACATGTATGTGTGGTTAAGGTTATCTCAGAAGAAAGTAGCTCTGTCTCTTTAAGATCACCCTAGTGTCTGTTGTGTTTGTTCTGGTAATTAGAGTGTCTTGATTTTCACTTGGAGATGCCACTATGTTACCTGAATGGAAATTTTGTGACAATATAAGGATGCTTGCAAATATTGCAAACTTGGGGTTTGGATAATAAGGTCACCTGAACTTTGTTCATGGTGACCTATTGCCATAGCCTTTTGTCCGTCTTGGTGCGTAAACTTTTCCTTGTGAACACAATAACTAGAGTAAATATTAACTGAGTTTAATAAAACTTTGTATGCAGCCATATATCAATAAGATATCGGATGAGTTCGACAAAGGGAATTATTGGACAGTAACTTACAGAGTTATTGCCCTTTGTAATAATATTATTATTGGACCTTGTGAACACAA
>JAUMGZ010203851.1:1623-12374 GCA_032359645.1 Pododesmus macrochisma | reverse complement strand
ACCTCGGCAAGCCTCGGTTCTTTTTAAAATCTGAAAATTAACTAACTCTAGTGAGATAAAACCCGATATCCCATCCTTACTTGTTGCGGAACCTATATTTATCACATAAACTGTCATCAGATAAAACAAAAATTGCCTTCATCATCAGTTACATCTAATATTAAGATAATATCTGTCACAAGAGTCACTTGCTCAAAAACCTGATTTGTGATTAAGTACAATCCAATAAAGCCCTAACCCCTGCCCCGAATTATTTTTCTTGTGGAAGGATGTTTGTTACCGCAAATATAAACAGTTTTGAAAAACTGAATAATAAACTCGTGGTCTATCATTGCCCAATCTGATTAAAACCAAATCTTGATCTACGCTCTATTCAGTAAACTGCATATTACTTGATACAGCAGAATAAAGTTTACGGTAAAGAGCGTAGATCAAGATTTGGTTTTAATCAGATTGGTCATTGCCATGCTTTCACAATATATCTTAACAGAACAATGAAACAATGCCTATTCGCCAAATCAAGTTTCTTTGTGGATAATGACGTGGTTATTTTGTGTCTCTATCTCGGAAAGTCTGCAGTGTTTCTTTTTGGGCTATGTCAAATTATGAATTATATAATATAAGATACTCCTTTGTATCCATATGTATTTCATTGAGTTTCCTGTCTATTACACATCCTTGTGGGTTTACTAAATTAGTTAATAAGTAAAAAATGAATAATCACGTGACAGAAATAAAAAACTTGTTTCTTTTTTAAAAAGTTAAAATATAACACGGGACAATTTACACTCGTTGTTCTTTTGTCTGTTGTGGGATGGAACTACGTGACAGTTCATATTCATGTTCTCGTGTCTGTTCTTTGATCTCATCATTTTGGTGGCAGCAGTAATTATATAAAGGGTGTACTGATAATGATATGGTCCCAATCAATGACGAAATTGCTGCCATGTAAAGAGTTCCCTCCCACGATCCAGTTGTGTCTTTAATTAAACCTGAAAAACAGTATGAATAGGATCAACAGAACGAGAGACACTGACAAACAAACAATAACTGCGGCAAACAATGAAGCACCGGAAAGTAATTAATTAAATTGACATCACAACAAACGTCAAGACTAGTAATTCATGCGGACCGACTTAGAACGGTCACCCAATGACGGTCGGTCAATGAAAGCACATCATTGGTTTAACAGAGTTAGTATAGTAATGATAATTATTTGCTTATCTTATTGGAGTTTAACGTCCCTTCAACACGGTGTCTGCTGATAGCAACTTTATTGTGCTCTTCATCTATCACATTATCCAACACCGAGCCACTCGGCCCTTCTCCTACCCACACATGCTGGAGCGCTAAGCAGAGTGTGAAACTTAAGCAAACGCTCTCACCACTGAGCTATAGTAGCGGTCCAAGAATAATAATAATAAAACGTTTATCTGAACTAACTTTTAGAATCGATGACATATGAAGTTTTGATTGTTAAATTAAATATTTACCACCACTATATAAATGATAGGTGAGTTTATCGTTGTCAATACTAGATTTTAACTGTCATTTTAAATGAACAATTAGTTTTCCATTGTTAATACGAGACATTAGCTACCATTAACAACGATAGTTAAGTTTTTCATTAAAATTAATGCATATTAAGTACCATTACCAATGATGGACGAGATTTTCATTCTAATACCTAATATTTACTTCCATTATCAATAATGATTAAGTTTTATCATTGGTATTCTTGATATTAACTCCCTTCAATTTCTGATTTAAAATGTTTCATTTCGTATTTTGTACAAATTTTTTTATTATGTTTAGAAAATATATGTAAGTCTTACGTTACCTGCAATTTGTGGATTTATCAGTAGAGCAAAAGACGAGAAGAACATGGCGAATCCGTAAGAACTAGGAAGGTTGTGAACGCCGAATTTGTCAGCTAGAACAGCGACATATATACCAATGTATCCACCAGAGAACAAACCCATCAAGCCTACTATTATGCACGTCCCAATAAACGAAGTTACGAATGGTAAAATAAATGCACATACACAAATCAGACCCAAGTTTGTTCGAAAAATAGTTGCACGATCAAAATACCCAAAATCGGCTATACACCCTGACCCTATTCGACCAAATATATCACCTATTCCTAGAAAAGCAACCAATGAAGTCCCCTGACTGTCGGCTAGTCCTCTTTCTGATGCAATTGACGGTAGGACGTTAAACATTGAATAGTGTGTTAATAGTCCAGTGAATATTGCAAATGCAAACTTAAAAAAGACTGGATTTTTCAGGAGGCTCCAGTTTAAAATTGCAATAAGGGAAGTTTTTATCGTTGTGTCGTTGTTAGAATGAACAGATTGGAGACTTCTATGACGCACTGACTCACAAACTGGTGGAACGGATCCTATGTTCGTGTTTATTAAGTCCGTGTGACATAGTTCACGTAGATCATATCTATGATAAGAATCATTTGTTTTTACAATCAGCAATTTAGCATTTGTAGTTTTAGACACGACAGAAGTACACTTTTCGTTAATCAGTAGTTTTGTATTTGTACCTTCAGGCACGGGAGAAGGATACGTTACGTGCTCTTCGATTTCATATTTATCTTGCACTTCTTTACCATTCATCATAGACCCTTGAGCATCTATAGTTCTCTTTGAGTTTGGCTTCCAGAACTCAAAAGGTCTAAATAAGGTTGCAAATACGCACGTGTTGAGCATGATACCTGCCATTATCAAAAGCGAGCCCTCCAGACTGAACACATCGAGTATAAATCGTATAAGATACGGGAGAACAAAGCTTCCAGCTCCACTACCGGCGCCTGTCAAACCATTAGCAAGAGCTCTGTACTTACGGAAGTGCATACCTTGAAAAGTCATTGTTGGACAAAAGGTCAACCCAAATCCAACTCCTGTTGATGTTGTTAGAAAAAAAATTACACATTTACTTTTGTCGATAGGAAAGAAGACCTAAAGTATATACCCAACAACTTTTTATATATAATCATATAATAATCCTTACATTTATATTAACACTCTAATACAGCTATCAATAATGTTCCACGTAACTTCATTACACCTTTTTTTAGTGTGTACAAACATTCTCAAGGTTTGATATTATCATTAATGAGACGATATATTCTATAACATAGAATTTCTTTATGGTTTGTATTGTAGAGACACAACATTATATAACATAACACGTCTCTATATGTTTAATAGTGTCACTATGGATACAGGATAATTTACAACATAATGTGTCTTTGTGCTTAATAGATTTATTATAGATTTAAGATAATCTGTAGTATAATATTCCTATGTGCTTTATATGTCACTATAGAGACAAGGTATTCTATAATATAGCATCACGATTCTTATCGAAGAATTTTGTTATCAAAATACAATGAACACATATATGATATTTTTATTCTGGAGTAAATTAGCATCATTTATTTCTTTATTCAAATTTCATATTTCACTCTTCTCTAACATCTAAAATGATGGGTAACTGATCACCGACAAGTGTGCCAATATATATATATGCATTAAAAACTTTTTTTTTTAAACACAACAAAAGATATAACCTTCTTACCTGTAATTATCCCATATGTCACGTAAAACCAATGAACAGACTTGACAAAAGACGTAGCCACTAGACCTACTGTCGCCAATACACCACCAATAAACACCACCACTCTGTGTGAATAGCGCTCACTCAAAGCATTCGCAAATGGACCTATAACATTAATTAAAGTTTAAATATTTCTTCTGACTATTTAGTATATGACCTAAACATAAACAGTCGCATTTGGCTGGTTAGTTCTTGTGGTGACTTTTTGATGAAGCTATTGTTTGTTTGTCAATAGCGTTTGTTCTGTTGATCCTATTTCTTCTTGTTTATGACGAATCCAACATTTTATTTAACTATATAATGAGTTTAAACATTAATAAATAACAAAACTTATACATACATATATAAATATTGCTGTGACAGTATCTCATATTTATCACTTACCAAGTGACCAATAAAAAAAGCCAGCTAACGATTGGGGTCCTGTGAGGAGACTGGCTGACACATCAAATCGTCTAGACATTTCAACAAAAATTACACCAAATGATTTGAGAGTACCGCTGATTATAGCACAGATACCAAAGCATCCTGCAAATATACAAAAAAGGAGCGGTGACTTTACTGAAGTTTTACATTTGCGATTCACATTTTCTATGCCCTGTGAACCTTCAGTCTTTCCTTGCTTCAGCTTATGTGGGCATCCGAGAACTTGGAGCTCAACACTTTCCAAAGTATCTATAGGTTCTCTTTACAGTTTTGTCCATTTTCTGCTGTTATAAATATCTGAGATTATCATTTGGTATGTGCAGTGCTCCGGAAGTGTTTCAAAAAAGAGCAAGCCAAATATTCGAAAATATTGAAGGATGTAAAGCTATAATGGTAGACATCCTGATATGGGGAAAGGATGAAAGAGAGTACAATGAAATACTGGACAAGGTTTTGGAGAGAGAGCTAACCTGAAGCTTAATAAGGAAAAATTCAAAATAGCCACGGATGAATTACAATACATGGGACATAAATTTGGACAAGCAGAGCTAAAAACAGATCGTCAGAAGGTAAGAGCAAAAGATATTGTGCCAGAACCAAAAAGCAAACAAAAATTTCAAAATTTCATGGGAAGGTTCGGTTGTTAGAAAATAAAACGTTGGGAGAATCGCCATAAAAAATTCTTTTAATGCTCTTTTAGCTGCTATTTCTAATGCAGGTACTATGACCCGGAGAAATGCTGCAGTTATGCTACATAATTGAAGTTGCTCATGTGAAGGAATATTGAATGCGATCGCCACACAAAAAGATAATATTCTCGAAGTGACGTTAAGTCCTCCTTCAACAAACATAAAGATGCAAGGTTTGTGTATTTTTCGCTATCTAAACTAAATAAAATATTTGAAATCAATACTAAATCAATACTGGCAATCTCAAAAATAAAATCAGCAGAAACAATTTTACCTTAATCCAACAAGTGCATTCAAGAAAGGAAACAAAGAAAACCAGGAGACATAATAACTCTATGTGCAAAAGAAAGCTGGTTTAAAACACAAAACGGTCATTTATGAATAAGAGAAGTTATTTTGTTATTTACCTGCTACGACCACCCAGGACCAACCTTTATCCACTGGTAAATGTGATAAATATTCGTTTTGCTCATCTTCAGCACTGGTCACAGTTTTTTCAGAGCGAACCATATCAAAACAGATGTAGATTTTACGTATAAATTAATGTCTCTTCTAAACTGTAAAGATCATATATCGTATTGCCCATTTTCCATATCTACGAAACCTGTAAAATCTGGAGCAGTACTTTAGATACACATATGATCATGAATATACATGTTTTCCTTATTTACTCAAAGAACCTAGAATAAAACACTGCTAACACATACGTCAGATATAACTACTAGTGTATAACTTATGTCACAGCAGCTTCGAGCAAGATCTGGGGTTCGGGACGGGGTAATTCACACAGAGTTTTGGCTCCTTCCCCTTATAAATATCATATTCATCGGAGGCATGATTCAGGCTGCATTATGTATAATTATCATACTTTTGCTTATTTTTCTCTGTATAAAGTGTATACAGTTAAAGTAGCTATGACTATGATCCGAATCATAGTTGAGGGAACTATTTCCCTCCGACCTTCTTTCCTTATAAGGAAAATAAGCACCGCCCTTTTTGCCTTAAATGGTATGATGACGTCATAATAACGTTATTACCTTGACAACACCCAACAGAGTAACAAAGTAATGCAAAGTTCAACTCATATCATGTTACCGTTATAATTTATTGTTATTGATTATTGCTATTGTTACTTTCTATCTGTTGAATAGAATGTATTTATGAAACCATCTGAACCATGGTTATCGCAAAATCTCGGGCATTCGCAGTGCTTGCATCAGTATAATAAAATAGTTATTGAATGTAATTTCGTGAAATAGCAAATTTATGGAACCCCTCACCAACAACTATCTACCTCGGCTTCGCTTCGGGAAATAGTTGTTGTCTCGGGTTCCCATAAATTTGCTATTTCCCTCAAACCCATTCAATATTAAACTGTATACTATTGCTGGTAGCATGTGCTACTTACTGCATCTGATAGCATTCACTTATTATGTACATTATTAAATAATACATAAAATATGATAAACAAGAGGCCCGCTGGGCCTTAACGTCCGTATTGATACATTAACAATGCAAGAATATAGTAGAATTACAGTGGGAAAAAGGTCTCTTTCAATCAATGGCCATGGTTGCAGAATTGAATTCAGTGGTTTATGAAGAGAGGCAATGACGGCCATATTGGATGGAGTTCATCATTGTCAAACACAAATCTTAAAAGAGGTAAAGCAAGGAAGATCTGAAAGATGTGAAAATCTGACCAACAGTTTTTTACGAAAAGTCAAACAAGTCACAGCCAATCAGAGTTTAGCAACGTCAGAAACACATCTAAAAGGGGACCGCATGCAAGAAAAATCTGCATGAAGTTTCGTGAAAATCTGACGAACAGTTCTTGACAAGAAGTCCAAAGAGTTTCTGCAAATTAGAAGCCAGGGCTGTCATATATTAGATGATGGAGTCCGTCAATGTCGGACACAAACCTGAAAGGGGACCATGCAAGGAACATCCCCATAAGTTTCGTGAACATTTAAACAACAGTGCTCGACAAAAAGTCGAAACTTTCTCAGCCAATCAGAAGCCATGGCGGCCATATTGGAACATCAAACACAGTTTTAAAAGAGGACCGTGCAAGGAACATTTACATCCAGTTCTGTGAAAATCTGATCACGATTCTTGACAAGAAGTCGAACAAGTATCAACCAAGTAGAAGTCAGGGTCCCATATTGGACGGAGTTCGGCAATGCCGGGCATGTAGTGTTCTAAACGAGGACCAGTAAAGGAACATCTACATCACGTTTCATGAAATCTGACCAACACTTCTGAACAAGAGTTGAATATGTCGCAGCCAATCAGAAGCAAAGACAGATGGATGGAATTTGGCAACGTTTCAAAAGTCACGGCGGACTTATTGTGTGGAATTTGGCAACATCCAACACAATTGTGAAAGAGGACCATGTAATGAACATCTACAACAATTTTCGTGAATATCTTATCCAACAGTTCTTGACAAGAAGTCGAAAATGGCTAAGCTAATCAGAAGTCACGGTGGCCATCCTGGAGGGTGTCGAGAACATAAAACATACTTCTGAAAGAGGTTCATCTATATCAAGTTTCGTGAAAATCTATATATCAATGGTTCTTGACAAGAAGTTGAACATGTCTCAGCAAATCAGAAGCTAGGGTGGCCATATTTGATGAAGTTCGAACGTTGGATGCAAATATGAAAGGGGACCATACAAGAACATCTATGTCAAGTTTCTTGCAAAATCTGACCAACGCTTCTTGAAACGAAATCGAAAAGATCTCAGCCAATCAGCAGACACAGTGGTCATATTGGATAGAGTTCGGCAACATCGAACACAATTCTGAAAGAGGACCATTGGAGCAAGCTTTTTTTAAAATTGATCCAGTGGGGTTTTTTTTAGAAGCAGTTGAAAATCTGAAATGTTAACGACGGACGGATTTGTCCAGGTGGGCTAAAATTTATACGCAAACATTACTTAACAACATACGCACATCACCGAAGTAATGTTCTGCATCTAAATGGGTGCATGTACATATTTGTGCTAAATCACAAGGTCGTTATAAATCTACATTCAAAGCATAAAGACTACACATGCCTATGAATTAGGCTACACAAATCAAACATAAAAAAGTGTCATGTCAAGAATTAATAAGCCTGAGCAAACATACATATATCTATATACATGTATAGCAAATACAAAACCCAATTTTACTGAACCTTATATGCTAATAAAGCAAACCTGATAATATTAAGATAATAAATTAGCAGCAAACAATAACATAGAATAATCGAAGATTACATAGCTCACCAATATATGCCTCAACCTCGAGAAACTGTAAATCTGATCCGATTATTAGGACATATACTAAGTCCTAAGCATGGTCATTCGAGCGGAAAATGTAGGTCAAATCCAGCCTCAGAAACATAGCATGTGCTATGCATTCTTAGATACATCAGGCATGCAAGCTTGGTTGATGTAAGACTTATAGTAACCTCAGAACTGACCTTCACCATTTTTCTTAACCAGACTGACGCCGACGCCGGGGGTATGGCAAATTAGTTCACCAACATAGGTCAAAAAGTATATTTTATCCCAAAAAAACAACACTTGAACAGTTAGGTAATAACTAAATCTAGATTATTACTATATATGAACAGTTATTGACTAAGATGGTATGTCCCTACGTCCTCTTATACATGATAAAAATACAGTTATAGCCAAAAGTGTTCGTAGAGCATCACAGTTCATGAAAATAACTTCTTAATAACTTGGCCTGCTCTGATTACCATTTATGATGCTGTGTTCAGTTTCACTAAGCAAAGCCAAACAGTGTAATAAAATGGGTTCAGCAACTCTCGTATAGCTTCGTGAATAACGAATAAGACATATCCAAGGTTATTTTTATTCTGACGATAAAAAACAACAAAAGCTGTTTGAGAACAGCATAGCTCGCCTATTAAAAGCATTTTTTAAATGAGTGTGAATCATAATGGGGCCATTACACGATGTCCCATCTTAGATAATGGATCTGAAAAAAAATTACATGTGGTTGTTGTCACAGTGTTAAGTTATACATCTGAGTACCAAATTTAGACAAACACAGGCAATATCTAAATTTTGACATATCAAAGGCCTTGGCCATTATCGTTTGATAACAAATCTAATACACAGTTCAGATTGCAGTGTCATAATACATCTGTATACCAAGTTTGAACAAAATTGAACAACATAAAAAATTCGACCAATCAGAGGCCATGGTCACCATTTTGGATAACGGATCAAACCAAAAATTTCCAATATGATTGCATTAAATGAACCTTACACCTTGAAACAACCCCCATTAAAACATTCAAAATATCAGCATACTAGTGCACATAATTAATTATTGATTGAGGCATAGAAAAGTCAAAGTCATTCCTACGTCAAAATTGGATTTGTTTTTTAAATATTCACAATTCACTCCATTTAATGAGTCTTAGATCCCAAAACTACCCTCATACCTAATATCAGCATCCAAGTTAATATATTTGATTGTATACTAGTGCATTTCAACACGTGCAGCAAAACTTTAACATGGAAAAAGTTACAGTCCAAAAACATGTCAAAATTCATTTTTTTTTTTTTTTTTAAATATTTCCAATTTCACTCTGTTTAATGAATCTTATACCCCAAAACTACGCTAATGCCAAATATAAATATCCTAGTACACATATTTGATTGTATACTTTTAAATTTCAACACTTGCAGCAAAACTTTAACCTGGCAATGCGGACGCCAACGCCAACAACAACGCCGGGGTGATTCCATAAGCGCCCCTTCTTCGAAGGTGAGCTAACAATTGTCCTTACGGCTGATTTTAATAATAGACAGTCATTTTCAGTTTTAAAAACTCACATCCACAGACAAAGTATTTGTATAAGCCTGTGATTACCAGATCAGTGTTAACACAAACGAATGCAACATCAGTAAGTGAGGTATAACGGGAACGGAGTCATATTCGAAAAAAGAATCCCCGAACCTCGTAACCACTTACTGAAAAGGAGCTATACATCTCGGACATATCAGTAAAACTGATGGCTGCTCCCCGAGTGCATCTGGAATAAAGCAGCAAGTTTAAATAATTTAGGTTCATAAAAATCCAATCATGTACAGAGGGAAACATCAAAGAATGAGCATGTACGTGTTTTTGAATTGCGATGAGCCCCACCCTACCTTTGACCCATGTGGTGAGCCCATCGCTTGATGAAAGAAATCTAAAAGACCATGCACAACACTCAGAGGACATCATTAGTATTTTATTTGTGCTAAGTTGCACCACCATTTCTTTAGTAGTTCCAAACAAAACGAGATAGTGTGAAAATGTATGAAAATTCCCCCTCCCAAAAAATATTTAAAATTAAAAAAAAAAAAAACAAGAGGCCTATTTGGCCTGAACGTCTATCTCGATGATATAGGCTTTTAAGTAAATGTTTGGCATTTGAATACTTTGACAAATTTTCTCCATTTGGGCCCCAAAAGTGTCGCCACTTGGGACCAAGGCCAATCATTTAAACACATGTTAACCTCCTTCCCTGAGGGATACCTTCTTCCAAGTTTGTATGAAATTGGTCCAGTGGTTTTGGACAAGAAGTCGAATATGTGAAAAGTTAACATATTTGCTGTAGTATTGAACTTTGACCCCAAAATATGCAACGGTTACTATTTTGACCAAGGGGTCACACCTTAAGCAAACTTTGTTTCCCATGCCCTAAAATTACTACATAACACAGCATTAAGGCCTAGGCCTTCTATTAGGAAATAGAAGATTTTTGAAATTTTGTCAAATTCGAGTCCCCTTCTCCTACCAAGTTTGGATGAAATTGGTCTAGCGATTTCGGACAAGTTGAAAATGTGGAAAGTTGACATATTTGCTACATTTTAATAAACATAGTGTTGAGCTCTGACCCCAAAACGTGCAAACCATTTTTAACCCAAGGGTCACACAGTGAACATACTTTGTTCACCGTGCCCCTGAGTCACTACTTACCAAAGCATTATG
>JAUMGZ010203840.1:0-12375 GCA_032359645.1 Pododesmus macrochisma | reverse complement strand
CTACATAAGATACCAATCATTCATGCAAAGTTTCAATGAAATCCACCTTTTAGTTAAGGAGGAGTTTTCCGGACAAGTTACTGCAGAAGACAGAGTGATTCCAGTATACCCCCCTAGCTTGGGTGCGGGGGTATAATGAGACCATATCAAATTTGCACCAACTACAATCATTCTGTGACATCGATTTTTCCAAACATCTTCTGCAGAAAAATATTCATTATCAGAAGAATGGAATCTTTAACACGACTTTGGACCAGGTGGGCACATCATGTAACACAATTTTTAGTACAGTTACATATATGTCAACATTTAAATTTCCAAAAAAAAACGGTTGAGAAAGGGGCTTCAAAGGTGCTTCTTTGGTTTAATAAGAGTACTTCAAGGGTGTTTCAGGAATACTTCAAAGGGCATCAGGGTATTTTAAAAGAACTTTTAAAGTGTTTCATGAATCAAAAAGTGCAACCTAAAACATGCCTCCAATAAAAGTGCTTCTTGATTTACAGGTCTAAAGGTGATTCAGCATCAGTGTGAAGCTGGTGGTTTGAAGACACATGATTGGAACACACTATGTTTCTATAAAAAACAAGAGGAACTTAATAATGTGAAACTGAATATGTTAAAAAATGAAAGAATATCTTGCAACTAGATTCAATACATGTATAGATTATTTACAAATCTAACAAATTTAATACAATGTATATAATTGGTTAAACTCCAAGAGTATTTTGCAATTGGTGTGAACACATATACACTAGACATCCATCAAGAGTTACATCAAACCGACCAGCCAATTTTGAGTAGAAATTGAACAATCAGAGGCCTTAATGTAACATTGGTTTCATTGTGGTTCTTGAAAATAAGCGAAAAAATTTAGCTAATCACAAGCCATGAGAGCCATATTGGATTGAGTTCAATATGTTTGGACTTCAATGGTAAAGGAGATAAAGCAATGAACATATTTTTATAGAATCAGACAAATTGTTCTTTTCAAAAAAAAGTTGAAAATGTCTCAGCCAATCAGAGGACTTTGGCAACATCAGACACAAATCTATATAGGAGTCATGCAAGAAACATCTACATAAAGTTTTGTGAATATCTGCCTAAATGGTTATTGACAAGACGTCGAAAAGTAATCAGCCAATAGGAAGCCATGATAGGCATATTTGATACATTTTGGCTCCATCGGACACAAATGTTAAAGAGGTATAATGCAAGGCACATCTACAACAAGTTTCATGAATATCTGACCAATGGTTCTTTTACGAAATTGTAAAGATCTCATGAGAAGCCATGACACAGTCAGTCAGCCATACTGAAAGGATTGAGTTTTGCAACTGCAGACACAAATCTGAAAGGGGATCATGCAAAAAAAATCAACATAAATGTTCATGAAATTTTACCAATGGTTTTGACAAGAAGTAAACAAATTCTCAGTTAATAAGAAGCCATGGCAGCCATATTGGATGAGTAAGACAACATTGAACACAATTCCCATAGGGGACCATACAAGGAACATCTATATCAAGTTTCAAGAAACTCTTGCAGAAAGTTCTTGACAAGATGTTAAAAAGAGGCCCATCTGGATCAAACATGCCTGCAAGTATATTTTTGGCATATGAATACTTTTGAACTCGAGGGTCATGGCTTGAAGGAACTTGGCTCTCCATGTCTAAAGTTACTATATATGACATTCAAAATTAATCTCTAAGCCAACTACTTTATACAAAGATTTTTAAAATTTCAATAAATTTTTCCTATTTGGGCCTCCAAAGTGGGGATAAAGACCAATCATTTGAACAAATCTGTACCCCCTTCTCTAAGGGAAATCTTGTACCATGTTTAGACGAAAATGGTCCAGCCGTTTTGAACAAGAAATAAAAAATGTGAAGAGTTAACATATTTGCTATATATATATATGTGCATAGAGTGTTGAACTTTTGACACAAAAACGTGTAACCTATTTTTGCCCCAGGTTCACGCCTTGAACAAACTTGGTTCTCCATGCCCTAAAACAACTACATACCAAAGCATCAAGCTCTAGGACTTCTGGGAAGTTTTGTTAAAGGTTCCCCTTTTGGCCCCCTAGGGGCCAAGCCCCTTCATTTGAAAAAATCTGAACCCCCTTCCCCAAGGGATACTTCCTATGAAGTCTGGATAAAATTTGTCCAGTGGTTTAGGAGAAGAAGTCGAAAAAGTGAAAGTTTATGACTGATGGACAGACGACAGGCGGTATCTGTATCAGAAAAGTCGACCTTGTTCTAAAAAGGTCTCAGCCAGTCAGAAGTCATATTGGATGGAGTTTAGTTACATTGGTCACAAACCTAAAAGGGAGACTGAAAGGTGCTACAATATGACTTAAAACGACCCTTTGCATGTTGGGTAGTAGGGAAGCTCTTGTTTCATTGCAGACATCTGTTTTGCTTTCAGCTTTTAAAAAAGCTGGCAGCAACTGATGCTTCCTTTTCAGTTTAATATTTGTATTTGTTTGTTTTTTCTGAGCACTTAATCCACTTATTTGCCCATGTCCAGGGACATCTGTTGATGAGCTTTCTTGTGTTTTTCACTTACTATATTATGTACATTAGACTCCGAAAGGCATAATTAACCATAAATTGTCAAATATTTGAGTTGTCCCTAAACTCAAACTTCTTTAACTTTATTTCAACTGCAAAGATAATTGTTTTAAATAGGAAATACTTTATGCTTTAGAATGCTTTATAAAAACAAACCATACAAATTAAGACATAATACTTCAAACTTTCATCAAATAATTACATTGTAGGATCACACTATTATTCAATTAAAATCAATAAATACTACATATCCATGCATCTCAACTAATCCTGTTAAAGCTCAAACAAATTGCAACAAAGCGTTGTCACTGCTTCTGTGTAGCAATAATGATACACACCACTGTATCCCAGTGACAATAAAACTGATAGCTCAGATTATCTCTAATTTATCTATCTCTTCAACCTTTTTATAACGAGGGATTACACCGAGCACGACTTTGTCACCATGATCAATATCATCAGCGCTCCTAATGACAACAGACGCAGGGTTACTAACAGATTGACACTGCCTTGTATAATCATGCAAAAAATCCTGAAACACGAAAAATTGTAAAACACGCGTCATATTTAGATTAATCTCACAAAATTAAATGGAGCTCCAAGCTGAAGTGAGAATATTAATCTGGTTAAAACATTGTGATGACTGTGATTTAGCTTTCGTTAGTTGTCTCCTGTTGCTCATCACTATAATAGCACACTTGAGAGCGATAAATTTCAATTCAACAATGACTCGGTAGGTGGCTAATGCATGCACCGACACACTATGATTAGTTTAAGCGTAAATATGATTTATAAATATTAGTTAACGAGTGTCATACAACAGGGTAGACAACTGTTGGTTGTTGATCAAGTGAGCAACAAAGACTAAAGCTTTAGTTTTGCCTGGCTTTTATTGTTGTGTCTGCCATTCACAACAATCACAACATGTGGACAAAGCTGATCAAAGCGACTTATCTAATAAACTAAATGGATGCCACCATGGACAGGAGCAAGGATACAATTAAATAACTTAATACCAATAATTACATTTTAATAATAATCCACTTTCATTATATTGTATTAATCTAATTTTTCTCACAGCATGTGTAACAGACCTTCGTTGAGACCCTGTCATTGTAATTGTAATCTATATATTCGTATTGTACAACAAAAGCAGGACTTACAAAATCAAGTTGAAAGGGATTAGCACATTTTTTCCAAGGTTATTATTTGTAATCATTTTGGACAAAACGGATGAAATCAAAGTTGTACCAAACCTCTATTTCTTTAAATTAGACTACAAATCTGCAACACAATTAACAATGTGGCTAATCAATAGTTAGTCTTATTCAGCAATTACATTGTTTAATATGTTTTGAGAGAAAGAAAAGAAAAGACAAAATATCAAAGAAATTGTGAACTGTTTAATGGTAATTTCTATTTTGTTTCCCAATAATCAAGGTTTAACCATTGTTTGAAGTAAAGTAGTCAGCACGTAGCAATTTTATATTGCGAGTTGAGTCGTCGTAGTTCAGTGATTTAAACGCAGTTTATACGTAATGCTGATCCATTTATTTTAACACCAATTTGTCAGAGACTGTTATTTTAAGCATCCAGAATTTACTGAGAGTATCAGTGAGTAATTGTTCCAGCATGTAATTGGAAATTGTTAGGCAGCACAACACAGCACAAAATCTCTAGCCATGCAATCTTATGCACAGCCAGAATAATGAAGTTTTCCAAAAACTTTTTAAATTTGTTTCTGCTTTGTTAAAAACTTAATTGTTGCCTGTGGTAATATTTTCTGCAAATACTGTACTGTCATATTGGTTACTTTGTTTTTGCCTGTACTAATTAATGGAATGCTTTTAAATATCATGAACATTCCGAACTTTATTAAATTATTGTTCTTATTCAAATGCTGATGTAGCCCTTAGTATAAATGTTAAATACACACAAACTGAAAAACTGAGAGAATACCACTAAATACAATGATGGATTAACAGCACACAGCACACAGTGAAAAAGACAAAGGAAAAAAGGTGGGGTATTCTTGGTCCCAGGAAGGGTATGACACTTAAGAATAATAAAGTTTCTCTCGACATAGCATTGTTAGATAAATGCATTTATCAGTCACAATAAATCAGCAACCAGTGCTAGATTCAGGTCAACAGATTTTATGTACAATATCGATCAACAGCAGCTTATAATTGGGCTTTTTTTTCATAATCAATATGAAATATTGACGAGTGGAGGTTGGTGGTACCACCATGTTTTTCTTGAACCAATATTAACTGCCACCAAGACAGCAGGAGACTTAATTAAGAAATGTCTGAAGCGCTGACCATAAGGAATAGCGTCCTGTTCTATAAGTATGGGGACAACAAAAACATACTTGATCACAGCATCATCAGGACTAGTTTAAGTTGGTATGAACTATCCCAAGATTTCACAGGCTGTTGGACGCTTTGTAAGAAGTTTAAGGCAAAGTAATGACACTGTATTTCTTCACTGTGCATGAGGTTATTTTATGATACACCCTGTAGCTCAAGATTAATAATACTGTTACAAATGTGGTTATAAATCAATGTTGAATTGAAGAAAGTAAAAAGGTGTGGAAAAATTACACTAAAATAAGAAATATTGGATTAAAATGAGCATTATTATCACAGGAAACCAATTTAAGACTGTGACGCTTGCACAAGAATTTTTGTAGCATTAAAATTTACATTATAAGAAGTTGAAAAATTCCATTGTTATCTCTTACATTGCTAGCTGGGATGAAAATCACTTATTTTGAGTTAACAAAATTATGTTCATGCACCTTGGAGATTTCATATTACAAGACTAAATCTACTTGTCTTCTAACACAGTACATGCAGATCATGTACGTCTCTTAATGTTTGTCCCTGAAAAACAAATTAAACATCAAGACAGTGCTCCCAAAAGAACATGTGATTACACATAATTTCAAAATGTTGCCTTAGTAAAGTTTACATGTTCCTTTTAATTACTAGTTCTAGATATTCAGCATCTTTCAAACCTTAAAATACAGTACAGGTTGAATTGAAAGTATGTAAACCATAGATTAAGTTTAAAAGTGTGATGTCACCTCAACCTATTTATCGGGCAATACATTGTGCTACACTTAATACTGCATATTGATAGTTAAAAGAAAACTTAAGAACACTGGCCAATAACAGACACTGACCTATAACTACCAGACCAGAGCTAGATCAATGTTTCACAGCAATATTGATTTCATGGACCTCAAATATATTGAGGAATTGTGTAGGCTTAACCCATGATGCTCAGTAACACTACAGTCCATTTCCTGTTCTCAGTTGAGCGAGACAGTCAATACTTAGCCTAAATGTCGCATTAAAACAAACGTGATAGACCATAAAAGAAACACAAAGGAAAAATTATCATTAATTGTGTGCATTCAACCCAATTAGAAAAGAGCTTTTAATTAGATTGAGAATAGAGGACTTTACTTCCTTGAAATAACTACAATCTAAAATAGGGAACTGTTCAAGCATCAAGGGCAATCACAATGCAGAAAGAATTGGATTAGCTAATGCAATCATTCTTATAACACTTTATAATCAAATAATCAAAGATGGATTTAAAAAAAAAGTACCTTCATTTAAAAGAAAACTACATTTCATTTTAATGAGTTCTTAATAGAAAGCAGAAAAAATATATAAATATAAAATATAAATTTTAATCATAATGTTTTTGTGTTTTTGGGTCATTTTTTTTTTAAATTTTTAATTCAACTAAAAAACAATGTAATGTAACAACTGCCAATGTATTGGTAACCATTACAATGCTTTTTGTTGCTAAAAGGCTCGATTTATTCCAACAACTGTATTCTAGCACATAACTTCACTAACAATCCCTTACAAAGAGATATACACTTATGATAAGAGACCTAGGTAGTGTCTTTGATTCTCACCTAGAACTGATTAAAGAAGGAGATTGATTCCTCAAAAAGGAAGAAACATAATGCACATATTGCATGTTCTGTTTACAATTACAGATTATAACAGGATCAAGGTTAAATGTTTACAATTACAGATTAAAACAGGATCAAGGTTAAATGTTTCCTGCTTTCTTCAATGGATCTGCAAAATACACAATCCAGTTTTATTACAGATAGGAAGATGAAAACATTGTTTCAGCACCGTGACACTTTGGACAATAAAAAGGATTAAAATTTATTTCATGTTTTTGATTGCTCTTTTCAATTTTTAGAGTTTTCAATCCAGATTTTATGAGTAGCAAGAGGCCCATTGGGCTCTTAACATCCACTTGGATTCTACATTAACAAAGCAAGAATATTTTTAAACTAGATTTCAAGGAACATCTACGTCAAGTTTCATGAAAATATCATTAACAGTTCTTGACAAGAAGTCAAAAATGTCTAAGCTTATCAGATCAGAAGCCAGGAAGGCCATATTGGATGGAGTTTGGCAACTTTGGACACTTATCTCAAAGGGGACTATGCAAGAAACATCTTAATCAAATTTCTTGAAAATCTGACCAATGGTTCTTGACAAGAAGTTGATAATGTCTCAGCCAATCAGAAGCCAGCGTGGCCATATTGGATGAACTTCAGCAACATCGGACACAATCTAAACGGAGACTATGCAAGGAACATGTACATCAAGATTAGTGAAAATCTAACCAACAGTTCTTGACAAGAAGTTGCAAATGTCTCAGCCAATCAGAAGCCATTGTGGCCATATTGAACATACTTTGGCAAAATTGAACACATTTTTAAAAGAGGACAATGCAATGAACATTCTCAGCAAGTTTGGTCAAAATTGCCTTAGTAGTTTCGGTAAAGAAGGGCTCTTGGGACTTTGTCCAGATGGGCTAAAAATACTCATTTGGCCAGTCTTGATTTTGGCCTACAATCCTCTTTGGTATCCAGAATTCAGGGGATCCAGTTTTATGGACAAAGAGCAATAATATGGGGACACATCAATACACTTTGCTAGTAAAGAGGGAATTTCGATTTTATGGAAATCTGGATTTGAGGGGTCAACCTGTACATGCATACATCATGCTGAATGAATTGCATGTAAGAGTAGTTTAAAGTCTTCATCTTCTTTAATATTAGCGAAAAAAAGAAGATAAAAATATTTTGACTATTAACCTTGTTCACACCCAAGAGTTCATCAATACACATGCAGGTTGTTACAAGTACAAACACAATTATGGTGGAAATCTGATGTTCCTTAGTTTTACTGTCATGGAGGAGATGGTATAAAAAGATTTTTAAGAGGGCCGCAATTTGAGTTCTGCCATATAGGATTCAAAAACATCCAAAGTCACAATGCTGTTTGACCAGATTGCCAATTACTGGGTAACATCTACAATAACAAGAATATGGATGACACAGTCCGGCAAAGATGACAAAACATCAGAATATCTTACTTTAACATGCAAACCTTAAGTTGTATTTACATAAAGCAGTTTACTGAGAAACAAATTACACAAATGTGACAATTCTAATATTTAAAGATACATGGTCGATGAGCCAGTTACAGCATTTAACAAAAAAAAATCATATGGTTCAGACTCCACAACGTTTTGGTCAACAGTAGAATACCCGATCTAAAGGAAACGTCCAAAACAATATTTTCACATATTCAGTCATTATGAGGTACAAAAGTTAACACTTTTCCCATTTTGGATACAATAAGCAATTTGTTTTAGCTGAATAAAGGTATAAAGATCAACATCCTTGACTCATTGTTTTTAAATAATTTTGATCACCAGCTTCCATTTAGAATGTAACTAAAATACAACACAGCAAAGAGCTGTCATTTCAAATCAATATAAAACGTTTGTTTGACATTGATTTACAGAGCTCTTTTGTTCTATATACAGCTACATATTAAAAGGTACTGCGGATATACAGTATCAAATTCTCAAATTTTGTAACAGCCAGGTTTTTAAATTTTGAGTAAGTGGAAATCAATTCTGTCTCTTATAATATGACCTTCCATCCATCAATTTTTGTGAGCACTGCCTGATCTGTACCTGCTGAATTCAATAATGACCTGAAGCCAATCCATTTTGATTTTGCAATTTGTTGTGCTTATGACAAACTAATACGATAATCCCCTAAATACAAAGCGTTTATGCACCTTAAACAAGTACAAAACAGTGGATCATTAGTGATGTCAGTAACTATCAAAACTAATGGAGATATAAACTCTAATTACGCATATATTAACCCCGAGGGAAGCATCTGGCATGTCAAATATAACAATCATTTCTCATTCATACAAATCAATATTTCTTAAATTGAAAGACAAACATAAGAACATTTATAAATATCTGTCATTACACAGTGGAGTTTAATTGCCATTTGATTTTAACTGCACGGTAAAGCTGCAGTATAACAACAGGATTGTTATGTAAATAATAACACCACATCTTTTTATAGCTCATCATTACGTATTGATCTCGAAGCGTTGGCACTGATCAGTCACATAGTCAATGGTGCTGTGTTTCAGTGTATCCAACAGCAAATTGTGTAATGATCTTTCATTATAGTTCAGCTTAGCATATAGTTACTGTGTAAGCATTCTTCCTATGCCGTTATTTGCTCTCTCTGATTTTACCCATGTTTGTATGTTTTGGGAATTTCTTATGGCAGTATAGGACAATGAAGGAGGATGAGTTAACAGTATGGTTTGGCAGATTAGCCAAGGATATACAGGTCAACACTAATACTTACAGGAGACTAACAGTCAAGGATACAGATCAATAAAAACATAAGAATTTGTTTGCTTAAATATTTTTTTTAGAAGAAAAAACTGCTCATTATTAGAAAAATATATGTCAAAAAGTGTTTTTGCCAGTGCTGCAAGATGCTGGTAATGTACTACTCAGGGTTCGAAAAAAGTTTCAAAGGACACTTGGGGCGAGTGCTTTCAGGAATCTACTAGCCCAAATCAAATTAAAGATTGTTATTTTCAGCACAAATATATATTACTATAATACGCCATAATACAGGTTTCTCACAAATTGTGCATTGCTCTCTCCATTTGAAAGAATATTTTGAATCTTATATCCATCTTTACTCGCACTGTATCATACATGCATATTGTCATATAAATTCTGGCCTCATAAGACAATGTAATACCTCTTAACCATTCAAATATCGAGCAATTTTGGATCTGTTTTTCTCTTTCCCTTTTTTTTCATATTTCTTTGAGCTTTGTTCATTTGTACTCGACGAAATGCTAGATTTACACCGAAATATTCAGCATGTTGAAAGACGCCATCTTGGCTAGACTTTGGCAGTAACCATCACTTGACGTTATCAAGTCCATTCAAGTGCATAAAAAGTGTTGGGTATCAGGATTTTCGTTTTACCCACATTACGATCCACTCGCTAATCGGGCGAGTAATATAGAAAATTTAATCACCCAAACGGGACATTTTACTCGCAAGTGGGCGAGTGGATTTTTCGAACTCTGAAACTGTAAACTATTAATGCAACTATACGAGATATCTGACAGTCACACCTGTAATTTATTGGCAAGTTTTAAGAATCATACATTTTTTAAAACATGAAAAATATCCAAAAGATTCTTCAAACATGGCCTTCATAAACCTTCATACATATATTCAATGTGTTTTAAAACACTCTGTTAAGCTACAAAGATCCTTATTGAAAACCGTAGGAGGAGAAGATTACACAAACAGACATTATGTTGCTGAAAATGACAAGTTTAATAACATAAACAATTTGCAAATTATTCATCAAACCTCCATAGTCCCCAATGTACATCTTCAATATGTCAATAACATTTATTTATGTTAGAAATTGTTGGAGGAACGGACTACACACATTAGGTACCCTGTTTCCCCTAATCACACTTCCACCTACACCCCTCATTGTTTCACCTGCCAAGCTACCAGTGTCTGCAATTGAAAGCCCAGTTTTCCCTTTGTACCTTAACCCCAATAAGAACTAATCTGGTCAAGGTTTTTTGTTCATGTTTGCTGTCAAAGTTGCAGTGATGTCATTATAATAAGCCAATCTGCAATGATGAATGTGTATTTGGTAAACTTGGACAAATACTCTTAAAGCTTTCTATGGACAAAGAAACTTTACAAGAAAAGGGGCAATAACTCTGGTATAAAAAGTAACAGTATTCTTGAGGCTTTCCCTGGACAAAGAAAATTTACCATAAAAGGTACAACAACTCTAAAAAACAAGTTGCTATTTGTCTTTTTTTGTGTGCGACACTACCCTATGCCATGTCATTTGTAAACCAATGGTAAAACTATGTCAATAATTTTTTTGTTATGCTCTGAATAAAGACAACAACAAGAAAAGGGGCAATAACCCTAGCAGAAAAATCAGTGATGCCATGTTTGTACACAACACTTCACCATGCCAAGTGAACCCAAAATTTGGTAAACCTAGGTCAAATAATACTGATGATTTGGTGTGAAAAAGATGTCCTTTACAGTCAGAAGGATGGACAGATTGACAGATAAGAGAACCAGTATACTCTCCGACCTTAGTTGTAGGGACTATGTAACAGTATTTTCCTAAAATAAGCTTAGTTGTATATGATATGCTAGTGGTAAACAGCTGATAGTCTGTGTCAATTCACTAACATGTTTAGTTTATATTTACAGGGGAGAATTTGAGAAATTGCTTTCAGATCTAGACTGGCTAAATATTTTAACGTACATATTGCCATGAATGGAAAATGAATAAATATTCTTGACTTTGCAATTCATGTACCGGTATGTCAATAGAATACAAGGAGAAAGCACTCTCTCCAGGGAACAATATGTGTGATTTCCTGTCTGGCAAAAGAAATATAAAGGGCAATGTGCACCTATCAAAAATAAATTATTTTAAATACTTCATATTGCAATACAACATGACATTCTGTAAAAATAATAACAAAAGTTGTCAATTCAATTTAGAATCATTTCCATTCTCATTGGGATCTATAACATGAGTCACCATCAAAGAAAATCAACAGAGTCGAGGAATTAGAGGTATTTAAAGGAACAGGTAGCAAACTTTACCTTGTCTTTCCTAGGAAGTTGATAAACTATATCACAGCAAAGGTTAACAATTAACCATATTCATGTCATCCTAAAATCTTTGTAAATTTCAAGCTTAGAGTCTTATGATGATCTGTTTGACTGTCTTTTAAAACTGATGCAAAGATTGTACAAGACTTTACACCAACTAAACCATGAATCACTGATAATGGACATACTTAAGCCAAGTATCAATAATATACATAAAACAATCGTATCAATTAATCCTTATATCAAGCATATCATGGCTGGATCGGGTCTATTTACATTTATTCTCATCAACTGTTATCAAATCATTCTTGATGGTTTCAGTTAAATAACGAAAGATCAGATAGACTTGTCAAGTTTGTGTGTAGGCATGATTATAGTTTTGGTCAATACCCCTAAGATCAAAAAGATCTAGACTTGTCAAGTTTGTGTGTATGCATGATTATAGTTTTGGTCAAAACCCTTAAAATCAGATAGACTTGTCAAGTTTGTGTGTAGGCATGATTATAGTTTTGGTCAATACCCTTAAGATCAAATAGACTTGTCAAGTTTGTGTGTATGCATGATTATAGTTTTGGTCAATACCCTTAAGATCAGATAGACTTGTCAAGTTTATGTGTAGGTATGATTATAGTTTTGGTCAATACCCTTAAGATCAAATAGACTTGTCAAGTTTGTGTGTAGGCATGATTATAGTTTTGGTCAATACCCTTAAGATCAAATAGACTTGTCAAGT
>JAUMGZ010203829.1:0-12375 GCA_032359645.1 Pododesmus macrochisma | reverse complement strand
TTGGTCCAGTGGTTTAGGAGAAGAAGTCGAAAATGTGAAAAGTTAACGACGACGACGACGACGACGGACGACGGACGACGACGGACGGGATTAGTATGGGAAAAGTCCACCTTGGACCTTCGGTCCAGATGGACTAATGAAAAAGGTATAAAATGTTTCATTTTGAAAATGGAAAATGAAACACACTTCCCATTTTTTGTTTACTTTTCAACTGTATATTAAAAGATTTTTTTGTCTGTTTATCAACGTCATACAGGTAAGTTCATGTATAATAATATACATTTGACTGCACTTGTGTACAAGAATCACTACCTTATCAACAACTTTATAATCCTCCTTTATGCCCAACAGACTACATAAATGACCGACTGTAATAATCTTACCGAATCAATCAATAAAATCTATTTCGTTAAATGCATTATTCACGGCTGGAAAAACAACAGTTAAATAAATTCCACTTTCTTTTTCTGTGGCAGGTTTAAAAATGCTAACTTGCAAACTGAAACTGGCTACCAATAAATATACAGTCTCATATCTAAAAGAGACGAAAAAACAATTCTCTGTGTGACAGAACCTCGTCCAAAATTCCCGGCCCAGTTACGAATCAACTATCAGTGATCGACACATGCAAAGGGAATTGAAATTAGAATAAAGGTCACCTAGATAAAAAAGAAGAAGCTGGTCTTAAAGGGTTGGAGTGATAGGAAAACTTCATGGGTGGCACAATTACATGCTCTATCATTATATAAATAGCCACGTCCAAAATTCAGTTATACGATGGGAATTTTGAATGTATTCCACTGGGTAGCTGTTTCAGACAACACATTCCTCGTCAGCAGTGATGATGTCATGACATATATAATTTAATATCAAATTGTAGAAAAGAAGATTCAAAATTTCAATCAGACAAACATAACAATTTTGAATACACATAAGTAAGACACCCATGTCCATGGACTCGTATCTTTTGATTTGTTTAAGAGTAGCTTGTGATGTTTCCTTTTTAAATGATAAATGTATATTTGGTTAATTTTTCTGTGTGTGTCCCATGTTTTCTTTTTGTTTGCCCATGTCCATAGACTTACGGCTTTAGAGTATCGTATTTACGTATTTACTACTTTACTACTGTTTCTCCTTTGATACATAGCTGACAGTGACTGGGGATGCACTATTAGAACTGAAACATGATGAAACGACATTCATCAACAGAGGTTTTTAGGAAAGGTTTAGTATAACTGGTATTTAGAAGCACAATACTAGTGGGAGAAAATCACTCTCATTAACATTCACGGTATATTCTACATATTATCTACTACAGACAATATATTTCTTAATGTATTAATTATATAACGGTTATTTCATCTCCTTTGCCATCTTTACTAGGGATAATATGATATGAAATAGAAGTACTATAAACCTTGATTAGGCCATAGTTGTGTTTTTTCTGTTTTGCGTCCTTTCGAATTTCAAATACCTACCAGCCAGCAAGGGGAAAACACACACAGGAAAAAAACACAGAATCTCATTCGACAAAGTTGGATATATATTAAAATAAAAAAAAATTAGACAGAGTCAACTGATTGTACATATTGTTGAAGAGAATAATATTTACTCTTTTTAAGACAACAGAACAAACATGTGCAGTGCCAGGGACAAAGACTATACAAGCCACAATTATATTTAAAAAATTAAACATAACTTCCATTAGTTATATAAAAATGCTATATAAAACATGTCTCCATTAATTTATTATTTATAAGAGGAAAGAGCCTACCTATACTCTATGTGAGACACCCCTGTCCCGCATTCCAGGTATAGCTACTCGAGAAAATGAATTTAGAATAGACAAGACCTCGGTAAATCAAAGATTGAAAGCCAAATAAAGGGAGGGGAAGGGGTTGTAAAAATCACGATGGCAATGATGAAAAAGAAAATGAGTTTGAACAAGAATAACAAATATCAAACAACAGAGCAAATCTTATCAAAAATTTGTATGACTGATATTAGATATATTTTGAAAATATATATATAAAAAATAAAAAGTTGGGGAAATAAAAGTTTTGCTATTTAGGAATGCATACATTTTCGCTCAATGTAAGGGAAATAAAAAATAGAGATTTTAAAAAGGGTTAAATCAATTTTATGACTAAATAAATAAAAGATATAAATATATATACATGTACAAATGTACATTTTAGCTTCAGATTTATCAAATACTTTCCATGTGTGTATATCTAATTATATTTGCTCTGATAATTTAAATCCACTAAAATTGTTTTTGATATATATAGAATCTATTTTCAAAACGTATCTAATTTTATACATTCCTTCAAAAAATCTAAAATATAAATAGTACATTTAATTTAATATCTGATTAGAGGAATGTGAAACAAAACATTTGATAAGAGTTCTGTCTGAAAGAGCAAAAGGTCGTATTTGAAACGCGTGTTTAGCTGGCACTGGCCAGGTAGTTGAAATCAAACATTTCAAAATTTGCGAGTACTTCGTGTTGTTCTATTTTAAAAGCATACGGTAAAAGAATAGCAAATCGGTGGTTTGTTTCAATGACAAATTAAACTACATTAGCTGTCCTTACCATTTGTGGCTACATATTAAAATAAAAACACGTCTAAAAATCACCCAGATGCCCGACTTTCGTGTGGAAATGCTTGCGTTGTATATCGACGCTTAAACTATTTCTCTATTCCATAAAGCGCTCGTGTGACGCTAAAGTGCGTGTATAAAATATGAGTCGTTTCCTGAAATCTTTCCGGATATAAGTATTTTGCGGATCTTAATAGCCCAGCCTTGAAAAAGGTTTGTGTTTGTTTTTCACCAGCTATGCACAAAAACCTACCCGCACGCGGACGCAAAACAGAAATAAACACAACTATGGCCTTATCACCCGGTTCAACCCAACTTCATACACATATATGATATCATGCTTGTATCTATATTTATTATTAATGATTGGGTCAATTTGCAGGGATATATATTCATGTTATTCCTATGCAATATAATAAAAGTTCTCAAGAAATAAAGGGACTTGTAAATGCAATGTACCTATTCCAGTATAAGTACATACATTGGTCCAGTTACATAGCAATATTACAGTAGGGCAATAGGAGTATAAACCAATGATAACTAGTGTAAAAGTTCTCAAGGGATAAAGGGACTTATAAATGCATTGTACCTATTCCAGTATAAGTACATACATTGGTCCAGTTACATAGCACTATAACAATATATCCAAGGTGAATGCCAACAATGAAAACAAAAACGAACGTATGTGAATTGAGAAAGGCCACCTGTAAGATTGACATTTTAATTAACTCGCACATACATGTATTATGGCTCATGTACATATGATAATCTTAAACATATACAAGGTCGGGAACAACGAAACAACCAACAACATTAAAGTTGTATTGTTTCAAGCGACACAGACAACATATCAATAACATTAATAAGTTGTTAGCGAATTAGACACAATTTACAGAATTTAAGTATTGTAAAACTTTAAACAAAATCATGACAAAGCAAAAGTAAAAACAGGAATTAGCAGTTCTGAATCGCTGGTGAGATCCCCGCGTGATGTTGTTCAAAGACGTGGCTACATTTCAAGTGTTTTCAAGTACACTTGGCGCTATCTATATGTGCGCAATGTGTACATATTATAAAAACATATGGTTGAGTACGCTTAAGACTTATATATATATATTCAAAAATTTCACAAACATATCACTGCTTACTTTATCCTATTGAGTGTCGTTCGAGAATAATATTTTAATCATCGCACATGGATCTTCAAATTTCGCTTCGCTTTTTAGAGTTCGAGTGCGGAATGAATCGAAGAGCGGTCCCGTACGTGCAGTTGTTCTGTTAGTACCTTGAGTGATGATCTCGTCCTCCATTTCACCTTCGTTCGTTTGTTTATAAATAAGCGATTTTTATGATATTCATCCCCTATGTGCTGCTTGCTATGTCTCTTCGTCATAGGATATGGCTGTCTTCGCTGATTCCGAATATCGGCGTGGAACTATTCGCCAATACCAAACAGAGTCTTTGACGCTTACCAACACATCATTACCAAGTTTGTTATCAATAGGTCAAATACAGGTAACGATTCTTTGGCTTTTGGCTCGTAGTGCATCATAGCAAAATAGGTATCTTTAAACATTGCCATCTTCCACACAAAATACTTAATGAATAATTAATTCGAAATGGCATAAAGGCAGAAAGTCTCTCTTTTGGAATGCCGAGGCGCCCCGATGTGATTGAGAAGGGGACTCAAATGTGTTGGAATGATAGGGCGCCAAGAGCGTAATAGAGGAGAGAGGATACGGCTCGAACTTGTTGAATGCAACATTTCAAAGATTTCCTAGCACATTAGAAGAGAAGGCTATATATGCATGCATCCGACTCGCATATTTAACCTTCAAACTATTGCTTGAGTTCGATGTACTTACGTTTTCCGTATGTATATATGGTAGTCTGTTTAAGATAGAATGAAGATACATTATACCGCATCAAAGAGGTCGCCACATTTATTGGACCGTTGCCTATCATAACGTTAATATACTGAATCTTTTATGACATATATGTTTTGATAACCCCCTGTATGAGGCAACCACACGTAGGACATATCCTCATAGCGGGGGCACAATTTGTACAACATGTGAAATGTCCACAAGGGAGAAACACACATTCCCTATCCTTATCTTTACACACTGAGCAAGCGTTATTCTTCCTGAGCGTTTCTCTTTCATTTAAGAGAAATCTTTTTTCTGAAACAAAAACAAAATATCTTTTTTATATTCTGCCAATGGCATATGTCCTCTCCCCTCTTTTTTTTGCTATGCAAAGAGTTGCTACAAAATGTATAAACCGAAAAGACACGGAATCATCGCACCGGGTGACACATGTGTGGCATGAAACGCTTACTCCTTCGAGGACACCCTGCTTCGCTTTTTTAATAGAAATTCGTGATGTTTCCTTTTTACATTGCAGTTAATAAATATTTGTTCTTTTTTTGTGCGTCCGAAGTCGATAGACTTATGTCTTTTGTATGTCATCGTGGATTTTCGTATTTACTTCTCTATAAGTACAAAAATGTCGTAATTTTCAATATAATGAAGGCAAAATATCTTTAAACGTTTAATTTTCTTTTAAATAGTGATACCATAGTTATAAAATGCAACAAAATTATTGATTGTTTGTTTGTTTGATTAGAGCTTAACGTCACGCCCAGAATCTTTCACCAATATTGTGACAAAAGACCAAAGAGAAAAACCAAAAGATAGGACAGGAAGAGAAGCGGCGACAGGAACAGGAAATATAAGTAATAGGGATAGGTCAGAAAGAAGGATAAGCCCATGCAACGGCGTTTCCGCCTACTCTTCTATCGAACTTTACATGGGGATCTTTATCTTGCCAGGGGGTTAAAAATCCCTGTACACGGGACCACCAGCTTAGCGTCCACTCCGAAGGACGTGAAGATCTTTGTCTGGCCTCTACCCTTCAACCTGTCTGACTTGGGTGGCCCTACCAGAAGCACAAATTCCGCCAGCATAACTTTCTAGGTCATCGAGACACTCGAACCTCCCTAAAACGATAAGGTATCTAGCACAGGGAAGAACAAAATTATTGAACCTTGGACCAAAACTGTAAGATGTAAACAATGCTATAGTTGTTCCTCGTGTATTTTGGCACTCTAGCACTGTTTAGCACATACTGTTCGACAGCGCACGTGGAACACACACACACACACACACACACACACACACACACACATATATATATATAACGCTTACCATATCTGAAGCAACTGGTTTTGCTTCTAGTTTTTTAATAGAAGTTCGCGATGTTTTTATTTTAGGTAATACATGTATATTTGGTTACTTTTTCTGTGTTCGTCCAACGTTCCCTTTGTTTGCCAATGTCCATGGACTTACGGCTTTAGAGTATCGTCTTGGTTTTTCGAGTTTACGTCTTTATATATAGTTAGATTGATTCTCTTGTGCAATATTGGAATTGGCATAATAACACTGTAGCGCATGACAACTGAAAGCTTTTACAATCTATCCATAGCTTACACGACCCTAAGTTAAGTAGAACTGAGTTAGAATGCTTTTGAATGAGCATTTAGATTTACATTGAGGACACGTTTAATTTGATTTGAAATGATATGATTGAATTTTAATAGTTGAAATAGTTTGCTACCCTTCTAAATCATTTCCTTTTCGTTGTGATACATTTTATAAGGTTGATATGTTTCAAGCTGTAGCTCGAAAAATACAAATATGTCAAGAATTATCTTACCTGCTGTGCCATACTTGGCTATGTAAAAACGTTGTTATAGACAGTTTCAATTGTCTTTATTAGGAAGCAATTAAGAGATAAATATGCCGAGTGATATATATGACGACATGACGATATATAAGAGTTTTGTTGATAATACGGAGTTGAAAGCTGATGAATACGTAGAATTATCCACGCAATATTACAATTAACAGATTTATCATTAATTATCCGATTATGGGAAAAATGTAGAACGAAATTAGGTCCTCTGTTTTGAAAGAATGGGTGGTGCCAGTTCCCAACAAGTAATATATACTATAAGGCTTATTTACCATCATCTTGGCTTAGTGTGTCAAGCAAATCATCCTCATTGTCATTTCTAGTACTAGTAGCATCAGAAGACGATGTTCCAATTCCGCTGTCCTTTTCAAACTTGTCTTGTATTTGTGCCATCAATTCAGCAGCACTTATTTCATCTGAAAATCAGAAATCAGTGGCACTGTGTGTATTACTAATACTGAACCTCGAATCACGAAGAAAAACAAAAACGCAGCATAGTGTTGTGAATCAAAGAGGTTGACTACCAAGAAACATATTCAAGGAAAATAATGACCAAGCAGAACAAATAAACAAATATAAAAACAAATATCATCATTAAAGCACAAAATTACATCACACAACAGTTCGTAACCATTTATCACCACTTGAAGACTTTGGAAGTTAATTCATCCAGTCAAATGGTGTGGCTACATTGGTTTACAGAACTTTAACCTTTTCACTAAATCCTCTAAAGGTTGTGGCCTCAGACCACAATATGAAAGTACAACATAGCATATCATATCAAGAGTATTCAACAATAAATGGTATAGCCACACATATTGTTATTGTTCGAATTGTCGACTAATCATGCATGCTTTATAATTGTTATCATTGTTTAAAATGTCTTATATACATATATATATATATTTCAGGTAAGATGTAATAATAGTCTTTACATATAATTGTCTACCGTGTGTACACATCATTGACATATATAACTGTTTGATCTATTCCCTTTTTTGAGATGTATATGATGTATCAATGAAGAAATGATTAATAAAATTGCACTGAATGTAAATAATGTAGACCTGTTTTCTTACTTGCTTTTTTCCCGAGTGAAAGTAAAGCAGTTTGTATTTCGTCTTTAGAATGTCCCTCTTCTACAACACTAACAACCGCAGGAAGATCCCATATGTGTTCTACTTCATCACGGAATCCAGATGACTCAGTTACTAATGACTCTTGAACTGATACAAGTGCGTTTTCGGAAGTAAGACCTTCTCCAGTAGGAGATTCTGTCAGTTCCTATAGATAGAACAAACAATATTGTAACTCAAAAAACTTTACTTTAACAAATGTAATTTTGTAAAAGGAATATGTGATGTTGCCTTTAAAGTTAAATACTTGCATTTTGTTTTATTCGTGAGCGTCCACTTTTTTCTTTTTGTTTGCCCATGTGTATGTTTATTCACTATTTAATATTTCAAGTTGCACAACAATTGGACTCTATGACACTTAACGGTAATACAGTGTTCATTTCCTCATACACTATAGTAAATCACGCCATGCCAACAAGGCCCAGGCGTGTGAATATTTAACTTTGTTTGTTTCTTCAAAACACATATTGAAATTTCAAATAAGTCACAAATTCTTGTTATTTGATCACTTTATTAAAGGACATTGAATTGGTTATTAATTAATTTAGTTTGTCAACATCGCGGACTATTTTTCTGCAAAGATTCCATAGGCTGTTCCCTTCAAAGCAATCAATCGGATGTCAATATTAACTTGAAAAAACCCAAAATTATTCCGTAAATTGATAACAGAAATATAAGGATTAAATATTACTGAGATCAAGCTCATGGGGTTTTGAATTAACTTGATCTTATTAACGTTTAATTCGTAAATGTTTGTCATTTTAATTTTACAGACATGTATTTTAGTTATATCTTCGTAGATAAAATATTAATTTAACACCTGCGTATATTATAATTCCTGATATCAATCTATAGATTAAGATATAAAACCTGAGAGCAAAATAAGTGTCAATCAGTTTATTACAAGGTTACAAAAAGGAACATTGCTTAATATAGATTTCAAATTTGGGATAAGTACAGGCAGGAGGCGCACACTTACAGCGTCTTTAATTACTTCTTGGACGCATCTTATAAACGAGTCTCCTTTGTTCATTCTAAGAAATGTGCACTTCGGAAACCATCTGGCATGTTCTATCCACGGATCATCTCCAGGTTCCCAGTTTTTTAGACCTCCAGCACAAAAGAAACACCGCGTGTAGTCTGCATGACCAACGAAGAAAAAACCAGCCTCAGCTATATCCTTTGGAGGATTGGATTGTTTCATTGGCCATTCTCTAAACGATTTTAATCTATTTATTAGCACTGCGTATGCTTGATATTTTGGTTTTTCTACATTTACCCCAAGAGATTGTGTGTAGGAAATGGAACTTCTGGTTTCATTTTCCAAGTTAGACACTGTTGATTGGTTCACCGAGTCAGATAATCTTTGTGGTTGCACAGTGACTTGTGGCAGGGAATTATTTGTGAAAGAATCATTTTGATATGATAAATTTCCTTCTACATTCGAATAGTTAAACTTCTGACTTGAAGGTACAGTCGAAAAGGTATTTATCCCTAAATTTACATCCGGTTTTTTAGAGCTTTCAGTTCTATCATGACTACCGTTCGTTAAATCAGGGACTTGATGGTTGTTTTGTTCGTTTTCATCACCAGCAGTTGGTGCTGATGACTCCTCGATGCTATATTGGATATCATTTATTTCCAGCTTTGGTGTATCATTCAAACTGAATGTAAATAAAGGCGTGCAATGTAAATCAACATCTGCTGAAAAAACTTGACTAAACACAGCTTTGTTACCATATATTGTACTTTCTTTATAGAATTGTCCATTTACATGCAAGCAATCAGGTGACAGTGTCTTATGTACCTGGGAAGGGCTTCTGTATGAGGTTTGCCAATCTTTAATTGTAATTCCACACGCATAACACCTTAATTCATCATTGTTATTAAGATAAAATCCACACTTTGCTAGTTGGATAGCACTGACGTCAAATGACAAGGAAAACTTTGAAAATGAAAAAAGTCGCCCCCATTCTGTACTAACGTTGTAGTGTTTAGCCTTGATATCAGGTTTTGCTACCGATAAAGACATTGCAGTAACAAATTGTGAAACATAAATTGTGCTTTACGTAGGAAACACAAAAGTAAATGCGCATTTGAAAAATGAATATGACGAAGAAGGTGTTATATCAGTTCATATCTTATTGACAAGAAAAACGTCCTGGTCCAATGCAAGGAAAGAATCCTAATTGTCCAAGTTTTGCGAATAGACCATTGTTCATGAGTATATGTACGGAAAGGTGTGCCTCTATTGTTTTCATAAGACAAACAAGATAAGCTCTCCGACTGTTCCTTCGTAATATCTCGGACGCTGGTGTATTACGCGATACTGTTATGGAATGTATGATCAACGATACGAAATAAAACAATCTGTTTATAGTTATCTAAAAAGAAAAAGTAGAAAAAAAACAATTTCACAAATAGATATATACTATGGTGTTATTAATGTAGATTTGTAAATACCACACAAGACAAGATAAATACAATATACTAATTAAAGGCTTTTGAATATCGTCTTGGTTTTTCATATTTACTACTACAGTCAAACCTGTCTTTAAAGGCCACCTCTTTTTAACAACCACCTGTCTTTAAAGGTCAACTTTTTTAGATCCCTTCTCTTCATATTTCAACTAAATTGAACCTGTATTTAAAGGCCAGCTGCCTATAAGTGCCACTTTTCTTGGTTCCCTTGGGGGTTTTTGAAGACAGGTTTGACTGTATATCCTTTTTTCAATTGAGTTTTAACTACATCGTCTGTTATTTTCAATTTTCACCTGTATTTTGTACGAAAGTGTATACTTGACTAGATGGGTAGGATATAAACAACTAGCCTCAGCAAATTCAAACAAGGAAATACATAATTATAGATCTGTATTACTTTGATTTAGGGTTGAAATAAGATTATTGTCGTTAATTATATACATATTATTTAAATTAATGTGATTCGTTTGGGAAGAAACAGAGCATTTTTGGACATTTGGACAAAATTATTACTGTAAATGGATAACCCCTCCCCCCACACACACAGAGAGAGAGAGAGAGAGAGAGAGAGAGAGAGAGAGAGCTTTCTTTATGATTATCAATAGGTCCGGGAAATCAAAATGTAAGGTAATTGAGCTTACATAAATTGAAGTGACTTTAAGTTGTTTATTCATGAATTATACAAATATTCTAATTCGGCATATTATTCTGTCGTATTAAGATTAAAGGTACTGTCTCGTCCGTATTGAACGCCAAGTTAACACATTTTCAATTGAGCTTCAGACAATTCAAGATAGGTCCAATTTAACTGAAAATGTGTACAACTACACCGCAGTTCAATTCGATGTAATTTCATAAATCTTCTTTTAAATGAAGATATGTTCAAATTATTTAAAGATCGGTACTGAATTGAAAATAGGTTTTAATTATTTGAGAATATGTGTAAATAGTTAAATATATGCCCTTTAACATACCATACGCAAAATTAAAACATAATCAAATAATAAAAGATAGGTTCAATTGAATTGAAGATAGGTACAATTAAATTGAAGAAAGTTTAATTATTTGACAATTTGTGTACATATAAGAATATATGTTAATTTTCAATACGTTCCATATGCTAAAGCATTAAATCGAAAAAGACAATAGTCTAAAGCCGTAAGTTCATGGACATTGGCAAACAATTAGAAAACGTTATACGCACATAGAAAAATTAACCAAATATTCATTTATTAACTAAAAACGTAAACATCGCGAACATCTATTAAAAAACTAGAAGCGAAACCAGGTGCTCGCGATATGGTAAGCGTTTCCTGCTACACATGTGTCACCCGCCTCTTATAGGTAGTATATTGGTTACCCAATTTTGCATGCAATTCGGTATGTTATGATCCTTAAACTGGAGGTTAATTATTGAAAAATTGTGATTTGTGTATCTAAGTGCACGCACCTAAATTATTGGCAGGATAATTTGTTAAAGTACTTTTGGGTTTGGATTTTATCCTTCATTAACATTTTTAATCCCCTGACCCTTTGGATCGTAGCTTTGATTTATCGAGGTCAAGTCTATTCTAAAAAAGTAAATCGAAAAAACAAGACGATATTCTAGGCCGTAAGTCCATGGACATTGGCAAATAATAAGAAAACGTTGGAGGCATACCGAAAAATGAACCAAATAAACATTTATTAACTTAAAATGGAAACATCACGAACTATTCTATAAATTCTATTCTAAAATCATAAATTATTTTCTCTAGTGGGTCCATTGATGACTGTTGAGTCGTAGCTGAGAATAGAATCGAGAACAAGGCTCTCTAACACAATGTATCGACTTTTTCCTTTGATACATATTACATTTATTGGTGGTTTGTTTAAGTTTGCAATTGTTTTATCTGTATATTGGTACTTTGTTGTAGGTTTTGAAATAGAAGAGCATAACAACCCGTCAGACTTTTTCTTAGATGTCATAAATGGCGATCATACTGGATCTGTGTCGGATGAAATAATCAGAAAGAGTGGTAAATATATATTTGTATATGTATACCGGTAGCTTTATATGAAAATAAGAATATTATTTAGACAACAATTCCCTTTATAGTCATATACAAAACATACTTTTGTCACTGCTAAATTCATCTTTTCCAAATTGCCTTTTGATGATTTTTGTGCACAGCTTTGATATAATTTGAAAATTTAAATTCTTATCATTGTGAAATGAAAAATTATTTGCTTGATTTATGAATATTTGGAGACAAAACAATCATACGTTCATCTGAAAAAATAAATTCAAAATTGACATTTGCTGACTATAATTTATTTCTACAGGAAATATTCAAGACACCGAGATAACAGAAGGTAAGACAATCATTAATAACAAAGGTTTTTGTAGCTATGTATT
>JAUMGZ010203818.1:0-12375 GCA_032359645.1 Pododesmus macrochisma | reverse complement strand
CAAAACGAAGGTTGCGTGTCGTCACTGTCACGCAACCTTTAAATATAGTGGCAACACCACAAATCTAACGGATCACAGTACATGAGACGAAAGCATCCGTCTGTTAAAGCTTTTGACATTGTGAATTGTTTCAATTCATTTGTATACATGTCTAAGTTGCATTAGGAGTCCTTGCCTGATTATTGAACTTTTTCTGAAACCTGAAAATAAGTTTTACAAAACTTTCAAAACTATCGCAATAGTTTTCTCACTATCGCCATACTATCGCAATAAATTTTCGACTATTGCAATAGTAAATTTCAGGTAAATAGTCACCCCTAATTAACATTAGGGACAATCCCTTCTGAGTAAATGTTATGGCGGTATGCAAGATTCACTCACACTAACACTTGTTTTTATTGATATTTTGTTTGTAATTGAAGCCTCCTGTTTGGAACCATTTATGTTTATACAACCATTAGTGTAACAACATGAATTGCAGAGGGAGGGGAGAGGGAAAGGGGGAGAGAGAGCCTGGGGAGCGAGGGGGATGCGTCACTGCGTGTTGACATTTTCAGTGATTTTGGTCCAATCTCACACAACTCTATTTTGAATTTGATAGATCTGCGTCCCCTTTCAGATTTGGGATATCTAGATATACCTTTTAGTATGAGAGTTCCCTATCGATCAAATTGTTTAACGAAGAAATAAAGGAATACTGTCATATCTCCATTTTTGGTAAAGAATTCATTCCATCTTGATTTTTCCGATTTTCCAAAGTGTCGTCATAAGGCGTGTCTAAAGAACGAAGCCAACAAACGGCCCCGGTGCATTTTACTTAAGTAATACTTTTCAACAGCAAAGGTTAAATATGATAAGCAGTTGTAGCAAAAATAACAAAAATAAGAGTAATATTTTATATAGTTTGAAGATTAATATTATGTTATAATATTTTTATTTTAGGTAATTAGTCGCAAAATTTACACCTACGTAGTTGTTTCCGAAGATTGTTTTTTTAAGTATCGGCGTATTCAAAGTGAAAGAATTGCTTGTATTAAACAACTTTCGTAAAAGAAGCGTTTTATTAACCACGACACACAGAAACGTCATTTGTTTGGGGGTAACGACATTTTAGCAGACCATTCCATCAAAATAATTGCAGTTTTAAGACAATGGCAGGTGACACACCAGTGAATGATGAAGAACAGGCTGAAGACATAGAAGTTCTACTCCCAAATACAACAATTGTTACACATTGCGTGTTTAAAAATGACATTGCACGCCTCACACAGTGCTTTGAAAACACGGAGGATCCATACAACGAGACTGTTCTCGATTTATTAAACGAAAGAGACGAAAACGGCAAATCCCCACTGGATCTGGCAGCCACTCTCGGTAGAACTGATATGGTTAGGGAGCTCATAACCAGAGGGGCAGATGTGAATATAATGACATCTAAAGGTGATGGCCAAGACGTACAGAAATATTGTATTCCATTGTAATACTGTACTTTTTTATTGTAATCAGAGTCTTTATATCATAGTTTCCCTATTGCACCACTTACTATGATAGTAGATGAGACCTATATAAAAAGCAAACCCAGCATGTTTGAGTGATCTGCCGTTATCACTACCATTTATATATTTTGTTAGTCTACATAATTGGGCCACAGGATAAACAAGTCACTGACACTGGCAAAACCAATATTCACTGTATATTTAAGTGAAAACTTTTTTTTTCAAAATGTTGCTGACATGTGATTTTCTCTTGATTTTAATGAAATTATTGCTACATGTTCACAAAGTTTTGTGCCATTTAATTAATCATATGATTAAGGCAATGCCTTTGGGAGCGAAGCTCTTGTAGTTCCATCATTTATTCATTTTAAGCTTGGATACACTGCATAGAAAACTTAAGATTAAAGTATAGTTTTTGCCTATATAATTTACTACGGTAACATTTCAACAGGCTCAGAAACTGGTCTCGGTATAACTGAGATGGAAATTTTGTTGCTTCATATTTAGTACTTATACATGTATATTGATTTTAATTTTTGGAAAGAAATTTTTAGTAAAAAGCATGTATCTTGTTTTTCTTTTGAGCAGATAATTATGGAAATTACTTCTGGAGAGTACATAATTTCTGCATACTTCAGTAGAGATTTCATCAAAATTGTTCGGAAAATGAATTGTATCAACACAAATTTTACACTTTCTGATTTTAGTATAAACATATAGATCTAGCTATATACATGTTCACACAACAAAAAAGATTTTTTTCAAAGACAAATGCAGTAACATAACCCCTGAGTTTTGAGAGTAGATGGTGTGATGCACAATACTTTTGAATAGTCTAAAATGTGACATTAGGGGTCAAATGGTAAATCATTTTAATTGAATATATTTCTTACAGGTTATTGTGCACTGCATCATGCTTCTGCCTGGGGGAAAATGTCAGTTTTGAAAGCTCTAGTGGAAGCACAAGCAGGATTGCAGCAGAGAAATATTCACAATGAGCGACCTAGAGAGACAGCATTACGTTACAACCAGACTGAGTGTGTTGACTATCTGGATTGGGCAGGTATTATAGCAATTACTTTTTTTTGGACTTCACTATAGCTTCGTCCAAATTTTGGACTGGCCATGAAGAAATATGATGAATAAATAATAGCGAGCCCTTTATAATTTATTAAAAATTATTAATATATAATAAACTATGCTAAAATAATGCTATGAGAACTTGCTTCTGTGACAATGTTATTCCTTTTTTATAATTTCTATGATTACTATAGCAAATTGATACAGATATAATTCTATGAATTTGTTTAACTTATTCACCCCTAGATTTTGATCAGGAATGGTGCAATTTATTGTTTGGAAAGAGTCTAAATGTGACTTTAGGGGTCAATGGGTTATACTTTCTTTCTTAATGTGTTTATACAGAAGCCAAGGTTGCTCTCCAGGATGCGATTCGCACAACACAGGAGACTATAGCAGACCCAGAGAAAGTACAGGGAAGATTATCAAAGGATGATAAGGTATTAATTAGGAACAAAGATAGATTTAAAAACAAGAACACTAAAGATGCAGCTCAGGTTGACAGTTAATTATGTCAACATGTTACACCTATTAAAAAGGCGTCACCACAACAAAGTTTACCATAACAAAATATACACAATTGTAACAGTGTTATAAAAAGGTAAAATAAAATTATATGTCTAGGTCATTTTGTTGTTGAAAATTTAAGTTGTAAACTAATTTTTAATGTGAAATTATTTTATACTCTGTTGATAAATTTATATAATGCTCTTATTTTCAATTAAGAAATACATTTTGATGGCAGTGTAAGTGTAAATTTGTTAGAGGACAACTTTTTTTATTGAACCATGGAATTTAACAATAATGAATAGATACTAGAGTTTGTATATACTTTGAAGGGTATTCATGCAGTGATATTATTTTTGTTGACAAAATACAAATTAGACTTGCATTTGAGGCAAAGATACAATTATGTTGTGTATAGAAAGTTTGAAATAAGTTACAATTAAAACAATTCATTAATTATAATTAAAAGACTATTTTTGGCCCCATTCGTTTGTTGGATATATCATATTGATGTCCCTTTTCCAGAGTTATGTCCCTTTTATGTAAAGAATTTTTTGACACAAGAAATTATATCCTTTTATATCATAATTTTCTAAAGGTTAGAAAATTATTGTGATAAAATTATTTCTTTAATTAAAGGTACCAATGCATTTCAGTTAATGCAGTTTAAAGGAGTTTGAACTGATACATATTGCTGTTGTTACAGTTATACCAAAAATATTCTATAAGTGCATGTTTCATTCAGAATTAAATCTTTTTGTTTGTATTATACAATCAATTCATTTATCTATCCCCCCCCCCCCCCCCTTCTAAAAAAAACCCAACCCTTTGCAGACAAAAATCCATTTATTTTCCTCTTAAGAATATTAGTTAATATTTATATTTATGTCATAGGATATAGGTGGGCGTTTTCCAGAATTCTTCAATAAACTGCAAGGCCTTGAGGAGCTTAATGCTGCATATGTGTATAGTAGTATTAGGGAATGGAAAACAAGGTTTGAATCTCGGGTCAAAATAGTAAACACTTTTTATGTCCCCACTATATATGAAATATATGTGAACTTTTCCCATTTTCAACTTCTTCTTTAAAGACATGTTAGAACAATTTGAACCAAACTTGGTAAAAGCATACCTGAAGGAAGGGGAAGGAGTATCACCAGGGGCCAAAAGGGGAGAAATTTAACAAAAATTACATAACATGCCTTCAACATGCAATTAATCCCAGTTTTGCATGTCAATTATCCCGATTAAAAAGTTGAAAGATACATTTGACTGTCATTATTATTTGTACAGAATCTCACATTAAATACATGCAAAGAGAAGACAGAATGGGTAGATAACACAACTGATGCCACCACCCAGGACTTCATTCTACAGAAACAAGCCTTCGAGGAGGTGATAGGACCCATCATACAGAAGCTGTCAGAACCAGGTATGTTGGTAACCCCTGATAACCTAATTACCAATGATACTATAGTAACTTATTTCTTGAATTACCCATGATATTATTGTAACTTATTTCTTGAATTACCAATGATCCTATAGTAACTTATTTCTTGAATTACCCATGATACTATAGTAACTTATTTCTTGAATTACCAATGATACTATTTTAACTTATTTCTTGAATTACCAATGATACTATTTTAACTTATTTCTTGAATTACAAATGATACTATTTTAACTTATTTCATGAATTATCCATGATACTATAGTAACTTATTTCTTGAATTACCAATGATACGATAGTAACTTATTTCTTGAATTACAAATGACTATACTTATAGTAATTTTTTTCTTAATTACTGAAGATACTATAATATTATAGTAACTTATTTTTTGAATTACCATGTATGTAATAGTGGGAACATATGAAGTACATCACTCCGTAAATAACAGTACATGTATATACGTGTAATCACAGAATCTGCATGTGATTTTATTATTTTCAGTTTTATAGAAAAGGACACACAATTTCAGTTCTAAAATATTGTTCATTATTTTTTCTTAAAAATTTTTTTTTATACTTTCTGAAAAAAAAATCAAAATAGATTTTGTTTTTCATTATATATTGACACCATTCACTTGCATAGTGTAAATGTTGTTTATTTTGTATTAAATGCATTTGTTCTGACAATTTTATTTCTCAGTGGAAACTGTAAGTAAACATGGAGTGTCTTGTTGTCATAGTAACAGAGCTTGCTGTGTTTTGTGTTTTATCCTGTGTTTGATAATGTAGATTTACCCTGCACAAATACATTTTAAACAAAGAATTTACCATTGAATAATGACCAATTAATTGATATGTTTGAATGTTCATGTGTGTTCTGTAACACCATTAATCATAGCTTATTATAAGTATGACACATCATTATATAGTCTTTTTAAAACTTTAATTGCCAAGAGTAATATACATAAAAATTTTGCAAAATCTTTATGCATGAAAAATGATTAGGTAACTGTACAATAAATTTACGAATGCGTGGTTAAAAAAAAGACACATAAATAATATATTGTTAGGGTTTTTGATGTACATCAATTTTTGTGGGACAATTGTTCCAATTTTTCTTTCTTTAAAAAAACCAAAATATTTTGCATGAATTTAATGATGTATAAACTAAAGGTTACTAGTAATGTGATGGTTTAAAATTAGCAAAACTCATTTAATTAATTATGATATTATTTACACAGTCATATTTAACATAAAATTATAATATCATTTACACAGTCATATTTAACATAAAATTATAATATCATTTACACAGTCATATTTAACATAAAATTATAATTTCATTTACACAGTCTTATTTAACATTAAATTATAATATCATTTACACAGTCATATTTAACATAAAATTATAATTTCATTTACACAGTCATATTTAACATAAAGTTATTATATTGTATAACAATAACAATATAGTTTTACGATTAATGTATGGAAAAAATGATATCTGAATACTGGAGGGATTGACAGCGGAGGAAACACAGCAGACACTGAAAATGATAGGAATGATATCTGAATAGAGGGAAGTGACAATTTAATACTGATGAACCACAAAACACAAAAATTTGAAAGAATGACATGTAAATTGGAAGAAGTAAAAACAAAGGTACCATGTACATTAACAGACACCAACAGTTAGAAGTACATCAGAATTGAGAGACTGACATCCAAGGAATTTACACAAATAACGAAAAAGCATAGTAAAAGCACATAAAAATACATCAGAAAGTATTTGAATCAACTTATCTGAGTTACATCGTATTAGAAGTCCAGAAATTTGACTGTACAAAACATATTGTATGTTATTATAAGTTACTTATAGACATATATGTAACTTATATAAATAAATGAGGCAAAATGCACGACTGTCTGAAATGTAAGCATTAATTACTTAGTTTGCAGGCCACTGTTTTTATTTGAGATGTAAGAAAGTTTTGAAGGATAAACTTTGAAATATATTATGATCTGTTTTAAAGAAATCATGACTTTAATTCATATGTACATTTAAAATTTCTAGCTTGTTTATAATTTTATATAATACTAATGGAAGGAACATTTTATACCAAGTGAAGATGTTTAAATACTTATTCCATAAATATTTCGCCTAAGTAACCACAAGAAGCCAAAACATGACAATACACTTAATGAAGAGGGAGGTCCAAGAACCAACTATTCAATAAAATCTGGCCTAAAATGTTTTTTTATAAACCACACTCCGGAAAGTCGATGTCATGAACCCTAACAATTGAATAATGACAGGGTTCTACACAGGGCTCTACAATAAGATATTTTTTAACTTGTCTGATTTAATTTTTAGCTGGCACAGACAATTTGACAAACGTTATTGTCAAGCCCTGAATGATTAATTTGTATTTTATACTTTGATGTATTTAATTATTATTAAGATTAAGGAATTGATTGTTAGCATGCATGCTTTAATGAAGGACATAATCTTGTAATTACATAACAGCGACAGTGTTAAGAATTAGTTATTACTTATTTTAACACATCATGTAGTACCCTACACCTGCCTTACCACCATGCTTGCCTTGTTCCTTATTTTTGTCACAAAATTCAGGGAAATAAATAAAAACAACATTTATGTCTCAATAAAGTCAGTGCTTCTAAGTCTTAACTACTTTAATGAAAAATCAAAGATATTGACTTTTGAAGTAAAATCTTTCCAGAAAATTAAAAATTTTATACCTATAATTTGATAAAACATAAAGTTCTGGTATCATTTTATGTGATTACTTTTCTTATGCCTAATTTTTCCTCTTTTTTTAATCTTTAGAGTTTAATTTAGAAAAGTTTTTTTAAGATATCAATTGAGAAAAATAGTGTATACAATGTGTGATAGAGCACAATCCCATAGAGATGTTTTGTATATATTTTGTACATGTAAGTGTCGTGTAATTGTTTCCATGTAACATTGACCTTTTACCTTGACCTTTACTGTCATCTTTTGACATCAACTGTAGGAATCTGTAGTGATACCAAATAGAATGAATCAAAATACCTGATGACCTTTATAAGAATGCTGTTGATAAAACCCTGCATGATGTCTATATAAGAATCTAGGCACATCTGATTATTAGAAATATTTTAAGTGGTAAAATGAGACACATTTAACTGGTGTTATCTGGTAAAGAATCTATGAAAACGATCAAGTCAGAGAAGTTTGTGTTAACATGAGCTAAAATGAAACAGTCTTGTTTTATTGATTTTGATAATTTTGAGTAAGAGTTCATTTGATATATTAAGTTTGTCTTAAACAATTTTCATGAGCAAGAGTTACCTCCTCTGTATAGATCTTATAAATACTGAGTATACTCTTATTCAAGCAACAATTATCTCCACTTTACAGATCTTTTTATTACTATTCATGTACATACATGGAATATCTCCTTTTATAGGTCTTATGAATACCAAGTTTTAATATACAAGGGATGTATTTGCCAACAAAGCTCAGAATTAACAAGTAGATATTTGCAAGATGTATGTTCTTGTTATAGATCTTTTTCTATCAAATATATACCTTCAAGAGTATTCTCCTCTTTACAGATCTAACAATTACCAAATATACATTCACAAGAAATATGTCCTCTTTGCAGATCTTTATAATTACCAAGTATATATCCTCAAGAATTATGTCCTCTTAACAAAAACTTAATTACTACCAAGTATATATCTACAGATGTGTCTCCTCATTACGTAAATGTTCTATACCAATTTAAGTCTACAGCTTTCTTAAAGAACATTCTCCTCTTTACGGAAATTGATATTACCAAACCACATCTGTCTACCAGACTTTTCCCCTCTTTAGATAAAATCATAACCCTAATGCCTGCATCTTTTTATCTGTCCGAGATGTCTGCTCTGTACATTAATAGGTATATACATGTATTCAATACAGAGCCTATATGTCTGATTAGAGTTATCTCCTCTTTACACAAATCAACAGTATCAAGCTATTAAGCCTTTACATTGTCAAATAGAGCAATCTGCTCTTTACACAAATCAGCAATATACCAAACCTACATCTTTCTATTTAGGAGTGTTATCTCCCCTTTATATAAATCTGTAATACTGAGCCTACATTTACCAACCCGAGTTATCTCACCTTTGCATAAGTCATTGATACCAAACATAAATATATGTAATAGATTTATTTGCTCTTTACACTGGTCATTTAAATGTCAAGCATAGATCTTTCCAACTATCAGAGTTATCTCCCCTTTACATAAATCTGCAATACCAAACTTTCAACGATCTACTGCAAATATCTTCTCGAAAAACACACCATTAATAACATGTCTACATATTTATTAGTTATTTTCTCTCTCTGCTCTTTACATAGTACAAAATCTAAAATATCTGTTAGAGTTATTTTCTCTTTACGTAAGTCATCATATTTATTTTTGAATTATCAAAGACCACCATGTTGTTTGTGTACACAAAACACAAAATTGATCATGACTCTGAATGAGTGAATTTAGAATATAAATACAAGATTGATTTCAGATGTGTAATTTGAGTTAAGTTTCTGTTACCTACTTAAGTATCTGAATAATCATTGTACATGTATTTATTAGGCCCAGTTTTATGATTGTGCACATGTAGTATATCATATTTTCTGGTGTATTTTAATGTTTATTTAATGTCTTTTCAGCCCCAGAAAGGACAGAAAAAAAGTAGATAGGCAATGTTTGTTGGTGACCTAAATATGATTTAAATGGAGGACGGACATTGGATATCAGCAATAAACTACAAAGTTAGTTATGGATATCCTTCAATATACATCAGTGGTTCAAAAGGAAAAAAAACATATGTTTATATACAAAACTGTTTCCTGGAAGGATTTTTTTTAAAAAAAGAATTTGAGACCAAAAATTTATTTATTTTGTTTTGAACTTGGAGTCTCAAGGCTCAAACTATTCCATTTCACTTCAATATTTAGATTTTACTGTAATAATTGTAATGTTTCACATATCTATTAAATGTTATATTGTTAGATAATGTTACCATGATTCAGTTAAAACAGTTGAACGGATGGTTCAGTATGAAACATTAAGGAAGACTGATCAAGTGTTTGTTTAAACTTTGTAACAAAATAAAGATTGTTGACAAAATTAGTTCACATAACGCTTGTGAAATCAAGAAAGTATATACGTTAATTGTTTATGTGTTACAGGAATAAACTTGTCCCACGGTAAAGTCCATCAGTCACATGGACACTCTTTCTATCAGGTTATTTTAAAGAAAAAAAACATTGTATTTCTAATATTTTGAAGTGAATATCTAATATAATCGTGATATTTGTTTACACTTAAGATAACAAAATCCGTCCAAATGTGCATTCTTTTATTATAATTGTTATATTAAAAACATTTTCATCTGAATTTGTATTGTTACTTTTGTCATAATGAAATGCATGTAGGTGTCATGACAAACATTAAGAAGACAACATACTTTGATAGAAAGATAAATGGAGCTCACAGATTTCTTGATGGTATACCAAATGGGAGATAAATGTCCGTTATCAAAATCAGTATATCAAATGTATAAATCCAGCAGAACAAAATCTCTGAGGTCAATAGGTTTGATAATTTCTCCTATTTGTTTAGTCCATCTGGACATTTCCCATAGAAATGGCATGTGTTGTCGTCCGTCATTAACTTTTTCACATCTTCAATTAGGAAGCATCCCACATGATGTAGCTTATCCTTCAGAAGCACTGTTAACAGGCCTGTTGACACTAGATAAACGTTAAGAGGCAAACTGGTCCTCTTTTGAATTGATTCAGGTTTAGTACCACACAAGGATGTGTCATTGTGTCACTGCCGACGGTGACACCATTTTCACTTTGGTTAAGGTAAGTGAGGAAATCTTTCACCGTCAAAGTCGAGAAAATTCGGATTCAAGATAGATTTAAATTAGAACGTAACGAATCTGAAGGTTGCAGGGGCTATATAATGAAAGACAAGACCACCTGACTATTTTATCACACTTTTATTCAATCCTACATTGTTCAAATTTGTGTTCGAAGGGGACATTTCAACACTTGTCATTATATAATATAATGAAGCTAGCTGATTAAGTGTTGCATTGCACCATAACCATCGTGATTTTTGTCACCGTTGCCTCATTGGCTCTGTAACTTTGATTTACTGAAGTCTTGTCTATTCAAAATTAATTCTTCTCTTGCGTCCATTAATGACAGCAGCTTCGAGCAAGATCTTGGGTTCGCGACGGGGTAATTCACACAGAGTTTTGGCTCCTTCCTCTTATAAATATCATATTTAACGGAGGCACGATTCAGGTTGCATTTTTGTATTACTAATTTAAGGCAAGATTTTACACTATGACTTGACAGCATATCAATTAACCTACTATAGTACACGGTCTATCATAACACGAAGATACTTTGGAGCATGGGTTGCATATATGAAATGTCTAGGTCATCAATTAAATAGACTGATCCTTTGCAAGGACCTATCTATGTTCCACAAAATGTTGAAAATGCATCTGAGCTTTTTTTGTCTATATTGGTCGTCGTCCGGTAAATCAAAATCACTATTACACACAAACAGTTCGTGCCAGGATCTCCGTATCCCCACTTGACGCACTAGATTTATTTAGCTAGGTACTGTCTATTCCAAATCCAGCATTCATCCCGAGCGATTGTTGATGAATGTTGGTTCGCAGCTTGTCCTGGAATCTGAGATGAGTTACTCTCGCATAGACTATTGTTAATTTCTCTGTAAATTTTATATTTGTTGGCTGCTCATTTCCTTTTTTTAATTTGGTATTTCACGTGTAAACACCCTGGGAACCTTACCGTATGTCCTTACTAGACCATTCAGTTAATCCTAGACAGATTTGACGTTTGTTAGATTTCCAAAGTGGACATAATTTCGCGTCTCCGTAAACGGAACATTATATGAACCTGCAGAGTCCTTACGGCCTAGAATATCGTCTTGGTTTTTCGATTTATTTACTTCACAGAATAAAATCTTGTTCATGAACCCCTCGATCCGAAGTGAAAACAGTTGACGTTCGAATAAACATTTCTGTCTTTAAAACGAAAGTATTGAATACATTTAAGAACTGATTAAGATTGTGTTCTGTTAATGCAGAAAGGAATAGTGGATTTTGTAAAATTTCCAGAAACTTAATATGCAGTGCTAAATAAATAAAACGATTTTTAATTGACTGCTAACAAATGACGGAAAACTGTTAAAAGACAAGCATACATGGACATAAAGCCTTTATTTCTGATGTATCTGATATATATATATATGCTTTAACACAAAAGGTTCATAAATTAACAAAAGATTAGTGGGTGCTTGACTCAAATGTTTTCCTTTATTTTGTTGTCGTTTATAAGATAACAATGTAATATTGTGTATCTACACGAACGTAGTGTATGCGCAGATATTAATGACCCACGGTCAGTTTTCTTGTATTAGCTAGAGGGACTAATTTATCGTAAGTAATACCTGACTCAGGAATGTAACATCGTGTTCTAGGCTTATATATCGGTGGTATTATTCAATTTTGCTACGTATTGTTTATTTATGAGGAGTCAAGCAGCTAGATAATTAATCGTAGGTTTGGACATAGGTCAAATGATTCAGTATATAAGTTCAGTGTTAACATTAGTAAATCACTTGTGGATTTCCGGAGTCGATGATGGGTGTACTGGCCTTCCTGGAGTTCCGAAGTCAGTATTGGACTTCTGGATTTCCAAGGTCCTGAAACAGAGTCTAATATGATGGAGTT
>JAUMGZ010203807.1:0-12376 GCA_032359645.1 Pododesmus macrochisma | reverse complement strand
AGGGTACGTTCTGACCATAGTCCAAGGTATCCGCCATGTTTTTAAGCAAGTAAAGCACATATTACAGTCGCTTCGTAGCGCTTGAATCTAGCCTACCGTTGTTTAGCAAGCGCTTTAAAGCGCTTTAAAGCGCTGCTAGATCTACAACTCGCCCCAGTTTAGATGATACAATGTCGCTCGTGGTGTCCAATGCATGATTAAAATAAAACGATTTAAATGATTTAAAACAGTATGAAACATTCACAACATATAGAAGAAGGGGTAGTATAATACTTTGGATAACGCATTTCCGTTACTATCGGAGTATGTATTAGATAAAATCTCAGTCTCCTTCGTAGTAGACATGGTAGAAGTACATTCACTCACAAGGCACTTAACTATTCTAGAGGTTATAACACTAGAACTACTCATTACTTTTCAACTCTTCTAATGGAATATACAAGCAATCACAACATCTGTTTTAGGAGATCTAGGTTCAAAAGTTTAAACAATGCTGGTACACAAAGTGTTGAACTTCCACTTTGTATTTGAATAAGACGATTGTATAATGTATAGGTGCGTTTTTTAACAGATAGACCAGATTATCAGATTTCTTTCAACTCGATCTGAACGGACTTGGATATTTTTTGAGACATCTTTAACGGTATTTTAGTCTTTTTTAACATATGAATTCCACTATTTTAAACACAACAGTTGTTCTGGTAAATGACATTTCATGTTTAGAATAGATGATATATACCTAAACATGAGTTGAAAAATTACGGCAATATTCAGTATAAAAACTTAACTCGGACGTCAGAGAAGACACCCAGTATATATTAGGATTGTAACTCGGACGTAGGAGAAGACACCCAGTACTTTTATATAGAGATTGCAGTGTAAGTTTAGTTAAAAAGAAACAGTGTTCCCTCTTCTATGTGATCTTAAATAAAGTACTTTTTGTTGGAAGGTATTGTAGAATTTCTTCACGTCTACTTCAAAGATACGTATCCTCGGGAGGTATGCTTGATATAAGGCACCGGGTCAGACAGTCGAGGGTGAGTGTCTACCGCATGCTGATATGCTAAACCTAATACATGATGAGATCTTACGTATTAACCAAAAAAAAAAAAATACGTAACCATCTCCAAAGCCAAACAAATATAATGTTCCAAAACACGACATAAGATCTCTTATGTATATTTGAAATTCAAATTATCTTTATGCTCTGTTGCTGGGGATTTAGAGCATAGATGAAAGCAATTTCATAGATCAACGTCCATTTATAGTGCACAGTAGTCCAATATTCTAAATAGAAGATATGTTCATATTTCTAACAATAAAAAACGGAGAACACAAAAATCATTCGTCGAACACTTGAACAAATACAGACTATAAAGAAGAAAGATAAATAGAACAACCTCACTATTTTTTTTATCACTTTTTATACATCGAAACAAATCAAAATTATATTAAAAAAAGACAACATATCGAGGAAATACCTTCTTTAATGGTCACATTCGACTACACATGTATATATAATCACAAAAGTATGTGTTGTGTGTACAATGTTCAGTTGTTTCGATGCTGATTGAAAGAGGGACTAAAATTGTTCATAAACAATAAACAGATGTATTTTTGGATCAACTATACATACACAACAGAACATGTGTATTCTATAGGTAAACCATACAGAAACCAGCAAAACAGGTATATTCTATAGCTTAACCTAACAAAAATCCCCAGAAAAGATGTACTCTACGGTTAAAGCAAACAAACATCAACAGAACAGGTGTTTTATATAGTTAAACCTACCAAACATTAACTGAACAGGTGTATCCTATAGTTAGACCAAACACAGATCAACAGAACGGTTTATTATATAGTTAAACCTACCAAACATTAACTGAACAGGTGTATACTATAGTTAGACCAATCACAGATCAACAGAACAGTTTATTATATAGTTAAACCTACCAAACATTAACTGAACAGGTGTATCCAATAGTTAGACCATACACAGATCAACAGAAGGGTTTATTATATAGTTAAACCTACCAAACATTAACTGAACAGGTGTATCCTATAGTTAGACCAAACACAGACCAACAGAACAGTTTATTATATAGTTAAACCTACCAAACATTAACTGAATGGGTGTATCCTATAGTTAGACCAAACACAGATCAACAGAACGGTTTATTATATAGTTAAACCTACCAAACATAAACTGAATGGGTGTATCCTATAGTTAGACCAAACACAGATCAACAGAACAGTTTATTATATAGTTAAACCTACCAAACATTAACTGAACAGGTGTATCCTATAGCTAGACCAAACACAGATCAACAGAACAGTTTATTATATAGTTAAACCTACCAAACATGAACTGAACAGGTGTATCCAATAGTTAGACCAAACACAGATCAACAGAACAGTTTATTATATAGCTAAACCTACCAAAGATTACCTGAACAGGTGTATCCTAGACCAACAGAACTGTTAATTCTATAGGTCATTTAAACAGATATCAAAACAACATTGAGTATTCTATAGTTAACTAAATCAACAAAACAGGTGTACAATTTAGTTAAACTTTCCAGAGATCAACAGCACGTGTGTATTCTGCAGTTAAATCTATTGGAGATCAACAGAACAAGTAGATTTCAAAGTTTAATCAAACAGAGATCAAGAGGAAAGAGATCACGGGAACATGCGTATTCCATGGTTAATCCTAACATAGATTAATAGAACGAGTGTAATTTGTAGTTAAACTTTGGTTCATACACCATATCGACAAATCAAGATGATAAAAGATAAACAATTGTACTAGCAAATAAGTAATGAAACAAGATGAAATTGATTTGGATAGAATTTATTTGATAATTCATTTATCTTTAACAAGCATATTTAAATACAAGGTCGATAGCAAATTTGTAATATACAATCACATCTCCAATCACAAAAGCCTACTTGAACAATATCTAATAAATTAATATAGAAAAACGAATAAAACTAAACTGTTTTTGCAATATTCATTATTCATATTGAAATATTGGCTAAATTAGATGAACACTTTGTAATTTGCATATCAAAAAGGGTAACTCACTTTCATCACAGCCTTTCAGTGAGAGCCAATGTTTGCCATTATATAGGCACTTCCATTCATCAACATATTTAAAATAGTAATCTTGCTATCTTTCGACATATAAGTATTTACATTGAACAACAAACTATATTATGTGCTTTCTTGGAGAAAAAAATTCACCCATCATGCATCACACACATACACACTTCCGGAATAATTTAGATTCTCACCGCTGTGCAAGTTTCCTACTCAACAAACAATAAATATATCTCTAAGTTATAATGTATACTAAACGTCTGTTGAACAATTTAATAAATATAAATTAACATAAATAAATAAAGTTATCGACGATTACACATATATTCTTTCACACAAATCGTTCAAAGAGACGGTGCTTCGTACATACTATGATAGTACTATCTTTTAAGAAGTTTATTTGGTTGAAAATGACGAAATTTGAAACATGGCAATGCGGAAATTTGAAACACGTCTATCTTATCCGTGTTGAAATCAGACTGCACTGCTGTTTGGTTTTATCTGTAAAGCTTACCACAACCCCAAAGATCTATTTGGAGGATTGTCAGAGGAATGCAGTGTTGGTTTAATAGTATCTAGTGGACTTCACTCACGTGCACCCCGGACGTGCATCTTAGTATGTTCTGTCAGATAACCATTGAGTGGCATGAGATACGTATCTATATCAATGGAGAATATTCATTACACAGGAAATAATGTTTCGGTGTACCGCATTTTATTCTAACATATTATCTTTTATTTGTGGAAGAGAATCTGGTTATTCTTATATACGTAATCATAACACTGTTCTTGTATCCGTAAATTACCAGATGGTGTAAATCTCCAACACTAGAGAGTTCAAAGGGGCATACGTACACGTATTAATGAATTCCACGGGAAATGATTAGTTTTGTAAACATGAACCACATGGATACTGGCATAGGATTATATGTAGATGTTGAATTAAGATTGTGTAATCTATCCCCTATACTTTACACCACAAAGACATCTGGGCTATAACTATAAGGTTTTTGTTTTCGACAAAACTAATGGTACCACTATCAAGTATCTCAAAACGTAACACCTAATTTGACAATTTCATCATTTCCAATAAAATAAAATCAAAAATGCTAATACTGTTGTTGTTTACATATAAACTATAGGACATTTGCATATTAATTCAAATTATTTTCTTCAATACCGCAAAAAGTCTTAGTCATGTCAGAGATGTTGTATATTTTACTTATAGAGGTTGCAAGCAAGAAATAGTTAACATATTAGTAGTAGAGAAAAGCAGAGTACAACGTTTATCTGCCGCCTACATGTTCAATTTTAATAAAGAAAGAAAAGTAAAAAAAAAAAGAAGAAATTGACGTAATCAAAATAATGTTTAGAGTAAACGCTGTTTTTGTTGTTGTTTATGTTTTAGTTTAAAGTTTGATTCCTTTTGTTTACTTCAAGGAACACACAAACAGAATGTTTAAATGTAAAAACGTCAAAAGTAAACAGAGTTTAGATAAAGTTTGGTCATATCTAAAGAATCCCCGTTATATTGCGGAAGTACTGCAGACAGATTCTAAATACTTCTAGAATGTGATTACAATCACAGCATTAACAAGTTGCAGAAGATGCACCATCCCAGCATTGTGCAACAGATAGAACCACCACGCGGTGAAAATTCCGGAATATTTTAAGAATGAGTGTGTGCGTGTGCTGGCATCGTTCTGAGATTTACATTGATTTACGTGGAGGCTAAATTTGGGATCTCATATGAGTTATTACGACAAGTTTTAGCTTCGATCGTAATTTGGTAAAATCTTGCAATAGGTTAGTTCAAGATATTTTGTTTTAACTATCATTCGCTCAAATTAACTGTATATAAGGTGCTTTTGTGTGTGTTGAATTTCTAAGGTGCAACAGTGTGCCTCGCCAAAATATCAAACCTAACATATAAACATTTACAATGTGCTGCTTAAACAAGTCTATACCTACAACAGACAACGACATCTTGTGAAAATTAATTCTTATTCCAATTTCGTCGATCACTCTTGCAAAATCAAAAGTATGATAACAAATTAAAATCAATGTTTTCTTAAGATTCATATAAATTACAACAACCAAAGATGCATTGTTCATATAAAATCATTTTAGTCTAGAAAAACAAATATACAATAGGCACTGCTACTATTACCGTACATCATGAACGTCTAAATATATAGAATTTACACGTTCTTTTATACATTGATAAATTAGAAAATTAGTCTATTCTATAGAATTCTACATTAAAAACTATTCCCTTGCTAACTGTTGAAGATCAATAGAAATAAATTTAATCTGTTTGCAGTACACTTAAATAAACACACACATTTATTCAAACATTCATAAAATCAAGTCATATCTAATATTGAAAGCCCATACAGACTAAAAGTACCACGGCAGCATGCAGACCTCTCTAGTCATTACCATACCTTTATTAACCGACAACGTCTCTCGCTGGTATAAGAACATAGCATTGCTTTTTCATGTCAAAGCAAATACTTTATCATTTGTTAATCAATAACTACCACAACCTTCCGAATGTCGCTGATTCCCAATGTTTTGATTAATGAGTCTATCGGACGCAACATGAAATGGATATATGCAATAACACGTTGTAAAATGTAAATTGATTCCAATATTGTGAGGCATTCCAAGGGAAGCGTCTGGTATCAAAATGTCGAAACAAGCGTTTTAAATTCGTTGTCACTGTTGCTTCGGGTAGGTTTATCTAAACACAGTTTCCAAGAGAATCAATCATTTCAAGAATTGTTGTCTCACTATTCTTTAATTGACGGTACACTTGGACAAAGGTACTTTGGAAAATAGCCCAATGCACGTTTCCAGCCATTCATTTTGACCTATAGCCATGGTCATTTATGTAGCCCTCTGCAAAACGGAATGGCCCCATATTCCTTTCACATTAATATTTTCTCCATGACCTATTTTAACGTCGATGGACATTAATAGTGACCATTGGTCTATTCTGACTGTCCGTGATGGTCACTTGAGACTCCTTAGTGACCACTACTTTCTTGACATCATGACTTTGAGTGATGGAGTAACGCTTCTGTTGGGAAGGTTTCAAGGGGGCCTCAATATACAATTTGCCCTCATCACCAATATATGCCGAAATGGCAGTTTGATCAACGCTTTCCGGAAGTTCGTATTCTTTATTGAATTCCTTATGCATTGTCTTTCCGGTCAGTTTCTCCTCGTGTTCGGCATGAACAATCAACTTCCGTTTGTCTGTTTTCACAATAATTTCTTCTGGTTTAAATTCACCGACGTCGACACTCAGGCGCAGTTTTCGAGTACCATCCGGTTCAGTAATTATCGGGTTTTTCACGGGTGTTGCAACTTCGAGTGGTCTAGCGATTGCGATTTGGTTGTTAGGTGTAGAATTCATCACGATAGTTGAGTTCTGTGGACTTGAATTATTAATGATGAGAGGAGAATTGGGTGATTGTTGAATAGGTAGAATAGTTTCTCTACCTATCATCAGTTGTTGATTCTTAACAGGTCCTTCCACAGACAGGATGCCGTCTTTACTTAGAATACACTGTAACTTGTCTTGTTCAACGTTATTAGGTAAGTCAAGTTGCCGACTATATTCCTTGCTTACAGAAGTGTTGGTAGACTTTTCTTCATGTCTTGCCGACACAGATAATTTATTTTCTTGCATTCTAACTTGTATCTCTTCTGGTTTAAAGTCACTGACATCAAAACGCACGCGAAATCTCTGTCCTCCATGGGGGTCAGTGGCAAACACAGTTTTTAGATTATCCACGCTGTCTGAATGACCAACATCGTTATCCGTAGGTTTAAGCTTAAAGAATTCACTACGCATATTTTCAAACTCGCTATCCCATTCCTTCCTTCGTTTCTCCATTCTAACTTCCATGTCTTCCCACGTTTTAACCTGTCTGTCCTGGAAGCTCATCTCATCCCGTTTGAAAGGCACGTGCAGTTCTGATCTGAAGCGAGCCATGCCGATTTCATATATCTTTCTATTTATATGTACAACCAATCAAGGGGCACCGCAGGGATGTCTTATTCTGACTTTCGATATTGCACAGATTACGTTTGAAATTTCTCTGTAAGTTCACTGTAGCAGGAACAGCATCAGCCTGCAAACAAGTGATTAAAATCAATTAGGCGCGCAAGATGATAGTACAGGGCACGCTGTAAAACTAAGATTACATTGTATTTTTATATGTATATGTAATCTTAAAAGTAGTTAAACAGTAATACTTATATATCATGTAAGCGTGAACAACATTATAACCGCATCAACGATAACACTTATTATAACGAGAAACTTTGAGAAAATCAATTTTGGTTTACTTCAGGGAGCGTAAATGTTATAACCATGCAAAATAAGTTGGACTGACGATCGGCAATTTTAGAATATCAGTTTTACACTTGAAGATGAAAATGAACATTTTTATAAGTTTATGTCAATATTCAGTCTTAAACCATACATTCTACCCTCATTTCGTAATGTCAAAAGTGAAGTCGTACTACTATATATTTATTATGTGTTTCTCTCCTTTCAATCTTTGAATTCTATTTTATTTAAACTTTCTACAACACTATTTTTAAGGCATGAGTACTTGTGGCGTTGATTGAAAATGATATTTGACATGCGTGTAAGCAAATAAGATGAAATATGCAAGACCGAAGCCTGGGGAAAAATCGTTCGGTGTGGGGAGAAGGGGCGGGGGGCAAAACTTGTTTTACCGCACATCACACATATATTTGTGCTGATTTGTAGTGAATTTTGTCATATAGGAAAAAGAAAAATTTCGGGGAGGGGCGGGCAATCGCCACGCAGGCTACGGCCCTGCTTTGTATTCCCACCAGGTAGCAACGTTAGTGTAACAGCATAAAATAAAATAAAACATAATATAAAGTTAAACACGACTAAACAAGTGTACCCACGTGTCAATTTCCCCTTCTTATCGGTTTTCCTCAGGCTACAATCCAAAATACTTTCCCTACCTCCGCGTACATACTTATATGTCTATATGATCTACATATTTTACGCTGTGCCACTTAGTTTGAAATGCTCACCATGTGGATTTCACATACAGAATGAAGGTTTCATTCAGAGATAAGATAAATGTTTTGGGAATACGCAAAGTGAAAGGTGTTCTCCTGGCACTCGCACTAATTAATGTTAAGATAGTGGAATTTTCACCCTGTTTTGTTAATCAAGAACACATTTTTGCAAAAACAATTTGTATTCAAAAGTGGGCAAACTATTTGCATAAAATGAGGAATATTGCTTTGACCTTCATGACGCATAGTGTCTCTAGTTAACGAGAAAGGAACTGGACAGAACAATTATGCTCTCCAAGGACCAGGAGGGACGGTACAGATACTTGTTCTCTAATGGTCAGTAGAGATCAAGGAAGATAGATAATGCCATAGAGTAAACCATAAATTACGACGAAAGTAATACGATAGCATATTAAACAGTCATAAAAATCACACATTTAGAAAATAAATGACTCTTTCCAATAACATCTGTCTCGGGTACCTTGATGTTATCACATGGTTGTTAAAATTCCATTCACGTGAAGTGATATGTACAGACGGGAGAGTATAATTTACACGAGCGGAACGGTCAATGTGAACACGCCGATATACAAATACAGATGAAACTGTCCAGAAACTGACAAGGTTTAACAAATATTGACATAGCAACCACTCGGGCTGAAATAGTAAACATGCCCAAACACTCGAGAAGCAAGACGTAAAATGTTACTAAAAGTCTACCATAGATAAATCAGACCGCACGTGTTCGTAAAGCAATAGGTTATGGGAGTCTGTCTACACAACTCTGAGTGTGAAATGATATTCGAAACTATTTGTTTTATCGTAACTGTTTTTGTTTATTTTTTTTTATGTTTTTGCTTTTAGATAAAGTGTTTGTTAAAAACAAAGTATTTAGTTGTTATTATTAAACGCGAATACATGTGACGTTCGTGCTTTCTAAGAAGAAGTTATCGCCCTCTTGGTGTATTGTAATGTACAGGGTTATAAGTACATCAGATTATTCAGTATATCAGATTTTATTTATATCAGAAGTTTTATAAGTATCAGTTTAAAAATATATCAGAATTTTAAGTATATCATATTTATAAGTATTCAGTTGATTTATAAGTATATACAGGGCCTTAGCTTGGGGGAAAACCGACGGGCGGGGGATTGGTCAAAATACATTTTTTTTCTGTCGCACACATATTTGTGCCCCCTTCCCCCGCAAGCTACGATCCTGGTTTATTAGATTTATAAGTTTCAGATTTATCAGTTTATCGGATTTAGATAAGTATCAGATGGCAGTCTGGTGTTTTTGTATTCCGTTCGTCTTTCATGGTGAATATGTTCGCAATTTTATCACAAAGGAGGGAATGATTTGTATCATGATAATAGACAAGCATGTCGATCCCCCATAGACACTATGTATACTAGGTACGTCACGAACATCAAAGCATTACTGTTTATCTGTATAAATCTCTACAATTTACTATTTATATCTTATAAATATCCAGGTGCCCCGATATGTGCCAAATAATTTTAAAAATGCGCTATATATAAAAGCTAGTTAAATATATGTGTGTAGGGCATTCCTGAACGTACATGTCATGTGCATCTAATTATGACCGACAAGTTTCATTTTTTTTAAAGAATTGATTTATTAGTAACCAGTTTGCAAGTATGTAATGAGTGTGTGAGTAGGTTTCAAGTTATTAATTAATGTTGCCAATTCTTATACACGTAGGTGTACAAGTAAAGTATGTCTAATAGCCAAAGCAGAGTCAGAAATCTAGCTTCAACATGACTTTGCTATAGTCCTTAATAAAATGTCTGAATGTTGAATATATCATTCAGAAGATTGGTTGTGCAAGTGTCATGCAAATATCGGTGCCTAATATTATTAGCAATTATCCCCATGGTATATTACAGAGGAGGCTTGTATAATACCGATTGATGAATTTCTCGGGCATTTATTTTGCTGTACTCGACTGACGCAGTGTAAATTGATGAGACAATTAATGAAAACCTTTTATGACTCAGCCACGTAAGGAGATTCTTACTTTCCATATTACTTATGAAGTAGGCCACCAAAATTTCTCAAGGGTCACGATGTTGTTTATTTATTGGAGTTTAGCGTCCCTTTAACTTATGTATAGGTCATATCGAGACGGTGTATGCTTGCGACAATGCGCACTTATGACGACTTCATAGTGATGTCTCACTGAAATATCACGCCGCAGACACATTGACATGATACTTCACTCGGTCACACTATCCTGACACCGAGCCAACTAGTCCTCCTCCTACCCAGCAATGCTGGGCGCTTAGCAGGGAGCGAAAAGATTGCCTTATTTTAAAGTCTTAGGTTTTGACCCGACCGGGATTCGATCCCACGACTGTGGATTCTAGCACCAGTCTACCAGCACGAAGCGAGCGCCCTAACCACTGGGCAAAGGTTCACGAATCATTGCTTAAATATGTGTTCAAACCAGAGAACGCATGTCCACTGCTTGGCTATTCTACGCTTCACGTGTTTAAGAACAACTATTTAATGATGATAGTGATAGCAAGTAGATCCACGTGTCATGAATGCATGCATCTGCACGTGCTGTTCAATATTTATATACGTTTATCACGTTTATTGATAAATTGGAAATTTGACAAATCTAATAAATAGTAATATTTCAATCATATCAAAATAAATTAGATCCACATTATTAAATGTTGGTTAAGTCATAAATGTTTAGGATGACCTGTCAACAAATCGAATTTGAAACTAAACATTGTATGCATATTCTATTAATGATAAATCTTGTAAAATATACTATACAACATAATTATGTATATGAAAGAAGATTAGAAAATGTAATATTGTTAAATGCATATGTTGGAAGGGTATATTTCTGAGTTGTTTACATCGACGAAAATAAACTAATTTAAAGTAAATAACAGTAAGATTTTGAATACAAAGTTATCACATAGGGTTTAAACGCTGCATAATATATTATAGGTTATGTTCGACATGAAGTAACTATTGGAGATTGAGAATGGCAAACTTTGATTACATACGCACGACTGAACATGACCGACTAAGCACGGTCACATCGAGTAGGTTTTACCATGGGTTCTGGGAACATACATTAAACAGACACTCATTGTTTAAGGTCAGATAGCAATGTTTATTAATAAACGGTCCAGAAACAAGCAAAAAGACACGGGTTAACAGAACAAGGTTAATATTGGAACACACGTGCATGATAACACAATCACAAGGATGAGACAGCAGAAATGGTGCATGATAAATAAGGAAAACGATCACCGGTTTACCGTACCTTGGCTAACAACAGAAACAGCATCCGCCTTTCTCAGTGTATCCCACTTGTTATCTCTGATACGTTTGATGAAGAGCACCTTAATCTCCGATTTTCAACCAATCGTAAAAAGTGTTAGCTACTCAAAGACGGAGAGAGTGTCCAGCATGTGGTTTGTATCTCTCGTGCGTGCATCAACAGACTGGAATCGTTGCCGCGTGAATAATAATTCCTACACATTCTATTTTTGATATTGGCGGTGTGTCTGACATTTGGCGCTCTCTTGGCATTCAAAGTATCCTGATTCCTAACGGCACACACACCACATTACAATCTTCCACCCATGTAGAGAAGATAAGTAGAGTGTTCGTCTGAGTGTGTAACAGTTTATACAGAATGACCTTTATTATAGCACCGATACTTCTTTGATTCATCAGACACTTCGGTCGTTTTTAAGTAATTAAACTTTTTGACTACCTTGAATGTCATTCAATACCGTGTAGCACATTTGTACTCGTCTCTATATCTATGTCTTTCTTTAATTGTCTTTATTGGCCTTTTTTATTTCTGAAGTCCCATCTCTTTTATGCTTCTCTAACAAGACTGTGAATAGGTACCAATATGTTATAGAAATAGAGAGCGATTCTGCTATTGAAATTTTGTTTATATTACATAAATAAAAGATTTATCGGTTGGATAAACGCTTTTGATGGAAGAGACAAATGTTCAAAAGTCTCTAGGGAAAGTCTTGAAAAAATGACGACACAAAGTCACGTGATAAAACTGACGTATGCTTACAATCCGGCATTTTACTACCTCCATGTGCTAGACACCTTATCGCGGTAGGGAGGTTTGCGCGTCTCGATGACCTGGAGAGCTATGCTGGCTGGAACTTGTG
>JAUMGZ010203796.1:0-12376 GCA_032359645.1 Pododesmus macrochisma | reverse complement strand
ATGCTGTAATACTACATTTGATGCAATAGTATGTCTCATGTATACTTTTCATCATGTAGATCTATAATAATAATAATGATATTTCTTAATATCGTCTACATGTATATTCAAACATGTCCAAAATGCAAAATTATTGAGGAGAAATAATAGATCTTGGACTACAGGATAAGATAAATAATTTTGTAATATTAATGGTTATACAAGGTATTAGTACACCAGTGGCATACAGAGAGGAGAATAAATGGGTACACACATTGAATAATGTGAGGGGTTTGGGGGCCACCTATAGGCCTGTAGTGGGTCCAGGACAGAGCCCGGAAGGGGCACCAGGGGGATTCCTTGCCGAAAAGAATTTTAACAATGTATAAAATAATTTTTGACCTGTCTGAGATGCTTGTTTGCTTTATTGTTGCTGTGCACGTGTCTAGCCTTAAACAACTTAAAAAAACCCAAAACAATGAAAATCTTATGTCGCCAATTGCAAGGTATCTGGAAAAAATGATAGTTGATAGTACACAAGGCACATGTGTGTTTCTTTCTTTCTTAAAATTTCTCCTTCCCGGGCCCTCTCCCCCCTCCCTGCCTCCCTCTCTCTCTCTCTCTTTCTCTCTCTCCCTTATCGCGGTAGGAAGTTTGCGTGTCTCGATGACCTGGAAAGCTCTTGTGTTCCTATAGTATATATGGTCACTCAAGTCAGACAGGTTGAAAGGTAGTGGCCTAGGCCAGACAATGAACTGACCGTCCTTCAGAGGGGGCGCTATAAGCACAATGAAATTAAGTCCCCATGTAAAGTTCAAAAGAAGAATAGGTGGAAACCGCAATGCATGGGCTCGCCCTCCTTTCTGAACTATCCCTATTGCTTTGTATTCCCATAATTGCCAACTCTCCCTATTTACGAGGGAGTCTCCCTGATTTTCTCACACAATTTTCATTTTTGACATCAATATAAATCTTAAACCTTGCTTATTAACTTGCTTGATCCAACTTATATTAATTAGTGTATTGAATAGAAATACTTAAGGCAGTTTACACTACTATTTTGTCATATAGGGCATTGTATATTTCTCCCCCATGGAAATTTCAAAAAGTTGGTACATGTAAGTATGTTTTCCTGTTCCTGTCGCTGCTTCACTTCCTGTCCTATTGTTTGGTTTTTTCCTTTGGTCTTTTTTTTCACAATATCGATGAAATACTATGGACTGCTAATTAGCCTTTAAACTGTTAAGCCGTAATGAAACAAAAAACTCTCTCTCTCATTATCTCCCTCTCTTTAGAAAATATGTGTATGCATGAGCTGCATGAGGAAGGTATGCCATTGTACACAAAGGTGCAATATTTAGTTGCAAGATTATTCCATGTTCACCTTGATTGAACTTTCATTTACCCATATAAAAGATTTGTATTTATTTGTTTATCGGTATATTAATTGGTGAGTAGAAAATGACTCCATATTTACACTTACAGGCATTTTTAACACGATAACTATAATTAAGTGAAATATTTTGTTAGTATTGAAAATCCTAGCTGTGTGAAAAATATAGGTCATATGGCTTCATTCATATATGTATATATCATAAACTATAAAATTGATAAGCTATATATATATATATATATCATAAACTGTATAATTACTAAGCTATATATATATATATATAGTTTGTGTATTTGAAGTGTCTTTACGCCTGCAGTGTATGGTCATTTATAATTAACAAGCAGGAAAGACAATTGAAAGTTTCCTCTGAATCATCATATTTAACCTGAAGTGAAGTATATATATAGCTGACTACAAGAGATCGATAGCAACTGTCAAGCTTGAGCCATGGTGTATATATATACGTATATATCTACATGTCTCTTTATGTTAAGGCAAAAGAAAATCTTGTGACAACATCACAAAAAACCAACAAATGAAGTTGCATGACTGAAATTTGGTGGGAAAAAAATTATTAATGTCCTAAAGCTGTAATATTCTCCAAAACGATACATTTAAATTAACCAAAATCAGCTACAAACGTCAAGTAAATGCCTAGATTAGAAAAGAAATAACAGTTGCATAGAATTAAAATGTGATGTAATCGAGTAAACAATAGATAGAAATCGGGTATTTGCCTGTTGATGCTGCCTAATTAAAATTCGGTACCTTGACCTCAGAAAATCCCCGAAGTCTTTGTAAAATCAAACGATTAAGCTGGTCGCCTAAAACTACCGTTAACCGTTTACATGTGCGCCTTGCTCGTGCTGAGTACTGTTCACAAAGACATTCCAATCGCTATGGTATACACGTGTACGTGTTTACAAATAACATTCGACCTGAATACCTTCGTTAAATTAATTGATGTTCTAATTTACTTCGTTAAACCGAACATAAAACATTAAAAAAACAAACACAACTCTTATATGGTGACACTACCTGTCTGGCTTTTTTTCTAATTTAAACTGTAAGTGTTGGCTTTCGACCGCGATTCGTTATTGTTGTTGTAGGACTTTTTGTTATCAATTGAGCGTACGCATGCTCCGTAAAACTGGCTATTAAGTTCACGACAGGGTCATCGGAATAAGGGGCATGACAATCCACCATTTATTACCATCCGGTCAAAAATGCGATAAATTGACAAAAAAACATTGTACTCCCATATTGCTATCCTTTGCCGGTTGGCAAAGCAGTAGTTCACTTTCTCACGAGAAAAAAATAAAATAATAATTACTTGTGTTTCTCAACTTTCCAAAAAATAGTAAACTGGAAGAATATTACCGCTTAAAGAAAATAATAAATCATTTATTCATATAAAATATTGAATTTTTTGCAAATTCTATAAGAAAAAAGTTTCTTTAACTCGTGAAAAATAATGTTTTATCGGTGTTATATGTCTCTATAGATTCCACAAACAATACGACCAAGATTTACTGTATCTTTGATGTATATCTTTATTGTCCTATACAGCGCATCTTACAACTGAACCAAAGATACGGGAATATTGTAAAGAAAACTGGGTGTCTTATTTAACGATGTATTTCCTTGTAGTTATGAAATATGCGTTCTACGCACGGCATATGACTATATTGTGGAAGCACAAAGAATTATCAAATTATGTCATTACGATGGAATTGCGTGTCTGAAAACTTCTCTTTGAAGGATGGCACCGCACAGTTATGGCATATACTGTTGGTAAAAGATCATTTATTATACATGCGAATTCCCTAATAGTCGTGTTCGAATAAAAATGTCTAGTTTGATGGAAGCGTACACACATCGGAGTTACACGTAACACGAAGGGACATTAAAAATGCATGCGGCATTAACGCGTATCGCGTATAGTTTGTATATGTAGCTTTACATGTTTTTTTTGTTTCGGCAGTGAAGTTCACGCCTCGTTCGGCCGTAATTATGCACGCTTTTCCAATTTGAACGCGCGTGTAAAGGTAAACGAGTGGCCTTCACGCGTAACGGAAATTTTAACAGCCAACCAGACGTAAGTGATACCGTACTAGTGCGCCATACAATAAAATGTTATTACACGGTATCATACAATACCGTAAATGCCATGAACTTTGTTTTAAAAGCATGCCTGCACAATTTTCTTTAACAGGTATATATTAGTATCATAAGTTTAATCATCACGTGTATGCGTATAGATAATTACCTTCTTTATATATTTATCGTGACTACTGTAGGGTATCATAACAGCCGTGGCAAAGCCTGTAAATTTTATGCATTCTTAAAAATAGTGTACATATCTAGCAATGTTTCAACCGAGGCAAGTGTGCCTCATAGGTAGTTACGGTCGTGTAATTCATAAATAAAATATTTGAATTATCTAGTAAATAACGTCAATATGCTTCCTGTCATTTTAACAAAGAACGATTGCATGAGTCTTAATTCAACCGAAACATTCCATTCTCTTTAACGCGAAACTAGTACCGTTATGAATGTATCTACATGTTAAATATGCACGTTAATTTTATATACTTTATTCAAATTTTTATGAAGGAAGACATACACTGCATCTAACGCACGTGAGCAAACGCAAGTTTTTTTCTTTTTACATGTTTTGAAATATTTAAGTTTTTCTAGGATTTGCTTTGATGTAAAACGAACTTGAAAATTAGCACGCCCTGAGTATGGATGTGATACATTTGTGTATGTCTACATATAACGGCTGTGTTGTGATGTTTTGTGTATGTTTTTTATTTAAGAAAATAGCTAGTTGTAGGTTCAATATATAAAAGAAGAGATATTATTTAATGAATAGATAACAAAATACAAAAGATATATTTACGAGATGTTATATAATAATAATATAGCTCAGTTCACGCAATTCTCTATAATTAAACAGTTTCATAATCGTCGTTATCACCCGTTGAAGGTAGTAACTTACACCAACAATTCCGAGACTGAAATGTCATTCAATACCATTTTAAAATTATGTTATATGAATTGTTCAATGCCGTGGTGTTACATAGGCATCTTTTCAATGCCACAGCTTTGTATATATAGCATTTTTATTTCATGGTTAAGTATGTATCACATAGTTGGGTATGTATCATTTTAATGACATGATTCAGTTTGTATTATTTTAATGAGATGGTATTGTGTGCATCATTTTAAAGACATGGTTAAGAATGTATCACATGTATGGCATGGTCAAGAATATATCATTTTAAAGACATGGTTTGGGTATGTATCATTTTACTGACATGAGTTAGTATGTATCATTTTAATATAATGATTAAGTATTTATCATATTTATGGCATGGTCAAGAATGTATCATTTTAAAGACATGGTTTGGGTATGTATCCTTTTAATATAATGGCGTAGTATGTATTATTTTAATGACATGGTGTTGTGTGCATCATTCAATGTCATGGTATAGTATTTATCATTTTAATGACATGGTTAAGAATGTATAATTTTTTAATGGCATGTTTAATCACGTATCATTCTAATGACATGGTTTAGTATGTATCATGTTAATCGCATAGTTTAGTATGCATCATTTTAATAACATGCGGTTTAGTATCGTGTATCATTGTAAGGACATGGTAAAGTATGTATCATTTTGATGGCATATTTTAGTATGTATCGTTTTAATGGCATGGTTAGTATGTATAATTTTAATGGCATGGTTTAGTATGTACATGTATCATTTTAATGGCTTATTTAAGTATGTATCATTTTAATGGCATGGTTAGTATATATCATTTTAATGGCATATATTAGTATGTACATGTATCATTTTAATGACATAGTTAGTATGTATAATTTTAATGGCATGGTTTAGTATGCATTTTTAAATTTGATTTGCGTGGTATGTATCGTTTAATGTAACCAGAGCGCATTGTTTATCAATTATAGACAATGACGCATTATGTATCGTTTGAATGCATTGGCGCAATCAAAATGTATCGTTTTATGCCAAGGCGTACTATGTATCAGTTTAATGTCATTGTGTAGTGTGTACCATTTTAATGGCATAGCATCATTTGAATCCTTTGAAACATTTATAATTCGTTGGGTCATAGAACAATGTCAGTTAACTCCTTATCGCTAATATCATATCACTCTGATCAGTTTTAAGTCAACATGCGTAATCAGCACTTCCCTTGGAACACGTGTTTTAGCGATCAGATGTGCCACTGTTGTTATGTTACGTCTGAGGGGCACCGGAAGGCACGTGGTACAAGACACCCTATCCAGCAACAGACATTGTTTATAAATATGTATCTATCTCGCAGTATACTTACCATTACTTACTCCCCATAGTAACAAAACATCGTAATATCAATATTGTGATAGCTTTGCTTTGCAGACTTTGGCATTTATGAGTGCTATGAATCCGTTTTATCTCCTGGCTTTTTTTCGTCTGTCGAGATACATTTCGCTCTGAGAATTTCTGCGTGTTCTTCAAAATGATTGGGTGCAAAAAAAGTCGCTGATTAGTTGTATCAAGCCAGGTGTATTTCTTCAGAAGTCTCATTTCACTGGAATGTTTCAACGGTTTTACCAATGTGTCTGACCATTTAATCATGATCGAATTGTTTACGTATATGTAAATTAGCAGATGGTGAATTGTTTACATTTATGTAAATAAGTAAATGCTGAATTGTTTGGTCTACCTGGTTTGCACTATTGTACTGAAGTTAAATATGTTTACGAGCTAGACTATAGACACATTTTAGTTTGAGTAAGTTAAACGTCTATTCGTAGCCAATATTTTGTTTTGTGCAGAGTACAATATCAAAATTAAGATAATAAAAAATACACCCGAGAATTGAGCGCTTTTTGTGTGTACACACGTTTTGATAATTGTGTGCATTTTCAAATGATTTTGAGATTTTAGCGTTTTTCATTCTCAGTGTGTGTTTTGAATTATCGTTGTGCATGTTAATTTTTTTGGCGGTTTGTGTTCGTCAATTCTTAATGTTTTGTGTTGTAGAGTGTTAGTTTGTTCTATCCGTTGTGCGGTTTTGAGGGGCTGGGTGTGTGTAGTTCTTTTAGTTGTGTGTTTGTGATAAGCGTTCCTTGGTTTGTTTTGTTGTGTGTTTTTGGGTGTTTGTCAGTTCTTTTATAGTTGTGTGTTGTGATAAGCGTTCCTTAGTTTGTTTTGTTGTGTGTTTTGGTGGGTATGTAGTTCTTGTAGTTGTGTGTTTGTGATAAGCGGTCCTTAGTTTGTTTTGTTGTGTGTTTTGGGGTGTTTGTCAGTTCTTTTATAGTTGTGTGTTTGTGATAAGCGGTCCTTAGTTTGTTTTGTTATGTGTTTTGGGGTGTGTGTATTTTTTGTGACAAGCGGTCCTTAGTTTTTTGGGTTTTTTTGTGTGTTTTGGGGTGTTTGTCAGTTCTTTTATAGTTTTGTGTTGTGATAAGCGGTCCTTAGTTTGTTTTTGTGTGTTTGTCAGTTCTTGTAGTTGTGTTTTGTGACAAGCGCTCCTTGGTTTGTTTTTTTGTGTGTTTTTGAGGTGTTTGTCAGTTCTTTTTTAGTTGTGTGTTGTGATAAGCGGTCCTTAGTTTGTTTTTGTGTGTGTTTTTGGGTGTTTGTCAGTTCTTTTATAGTTTTGTGTTGTGATAAGCGGTCCTTAGTTTGTTTTTTGTGTGTTTGTCAGTTCTTTTAGTTGTGTGTTTGTGATAAGCGCCCCATGGTTTGTTTTGTTGTGTGTTTTGGTGGGTATGTAGTTCTTTTATAGTTGTGTTTTTGTGACAAGCGCTCCTTGGTTTGTTTTTTTGTGTATTTTTGGGTGTTTGTCAGTTCTTTTATAGTTGTGTGTTGTGATAAGCGTTCCTTGGTTTGTTTTTGTGTGTTTTTGGGTGTTTGTCAGTTCTTTTATAGTTGTGTGTTGTGATAAGCGTTCATTGGTTTGTTTTTGTGTGTTTTGGGGTGTTTGTCAGTTCTTTTAGTTGTGTGTTGTGATCAGCGTTCCTTAGTTTGTTTTGTTGTGTTTTGGGGTGTTTGTCAGTTCTTTTAGTTGTGTGTTGTGATCAGCGATCCTTAGTTTGTTTTGTTGTGTGTTTTGGTGGGTATGTAGTTCTTGTAGTTGTGTTTTTGTGACAAGCGTTCCTTGGTTTGTTTTTGTGTGTGTTTTTGGGTGTTTGTCAGTTCTTTTATAGTTGTGTGTTGTGATAAGCGGTCCTTAGTTTGTTTTTTTGTGTGTTTTTGGGTGTTTGTCAGTTCTTTTAGTTGTGTGTTTGTGATAAGCGGTCCTTAGTTTGTTTTGTTGTGTGTTTTTGTGTGTTTGTCAGTTCTTTTAGTTGTGTGTTTGTGATAAGCGGTCCTTAGTTTGGCTTGGGGTGTGTTTTTGGTGTGTGTGTCTTTCTTTTAGTTGTGTGTTTGTGATAAGCGCCCCATGGTTTGTTTTGTTGTGTGTTTTGATGGGTATGTAGTTCTTGTAGTTGTGTTTTTGTGATAAGCGTTCCTTGGTTTGTTTTTTGTGTGTTTTGGGGTGTTTGTCAGTTCTTTTATAGTTGTGTAACGTGATAAGCGTTCCTTAGTTCGTTTTGTTGTGTGTTTTGGGGTGTTTGTCAGTTCTTTTAGTTGATAAGCGTTCCTTCGTTTGTTTTTTTTTGTGTGTGTCGTTCTTTTAGTTGTGTGTTGGTGATAAACGTTCCTTAGTTTGTTTTGTTGTGTGTTTTGGTGTGTGTGTTGGGTGTTTCTCAGTTCTTTTATAGTTGTGTGTTGTGATAAGCGTTCCTTAGTTTGTTTTGTTGTGTGTTTTGGGGTGTATGCTGGGTGTTTCTCAGTTCTTTTATAGTTGTGTGTTGTGATAAGCGTTCCTTTGTTTGTTTTGTTGTGTGTTTTGGGTGTATGTTGGGTGTTTGTCAGTAATTAGTTGTGGTGATGCTAGTTGGTCTGATTCGGACGTTCTTCTTGTATGGGTGTGTTGAAGTTACAATGGATTTCATGAAACACGAATCACTTATTCTTGTCTAACTTATGTCTATTGCATAGACTGACATACACAAATCTTTTAAGAATGATTCACATTTCCTGTGGTTTTGAATGTATATATGTTATATATTGGTCAGTTGTTGTCAATGAGTGAATGTTGATTTCTTCCATTTTTGTGCGTTGTGTCAGTATTATTTTCAATGGTTATTCAGGTTTTCTGTAGCCAGTACACAAAGTCTGAGCCATGACATATTGTGTTGTATGTGTTCAAATTAAATATGCTTGGTTGTTGATGTTAACCTTTCATAACAATGCATGAATGATAGAAAAGAAAGCAACAAAATGTGTGATAAAGTGACCAGTGGAATTCAGTTGGTGGAAAACTTCAGCACGCAATAACTACACACTAACGGTAACTACATGCAGTGACCTTTATAACGTTAAACAACGTGCTTCTGATGCTGAAAAAGGAATCCAGAAAACAGAAGGCAAAATATACAACATATTACATAGGTAAACAAAAAAAGGTAAAGATCTCGCGAGAATTACTGATGCTAGTATCTTTGTGGAATCTCTGTGGTCTCTGATATAACGACTAAAACAGATAGGTATTGGCATAAGGACTAGCTGATGAGAGATATTGACACACGCACACATGAAGATGGATTTCAGACACGCTTTCTGCTGAAGTACTGAGGGAAAAACAATATCAAAAAGAAGTTAGTCGTAATATTAAATCAAGATGCTGCTGAGCACAAAAGAGTATAATAATTATCATTCTTCAGATATATTCGAAAATATCATTTTCAAGTTGAATGTTAGCAAAGCAAAAGTTTAATGTTCAATATTTAGATAACCTACTATAACGTGGTATACGAGTACATACAAGATAAGTATGTATATTTTGATAAGTACAAACATTCCGTTGGAGAATCTCTCGGGGAAATATCGGCATATAAGTTATCACTTGAGATAAGAAAATGGGGTTTCTGGGGAAATTTTTTGTACGAATTGAAAATTTAAGCATAAATAATAAATAGAATATATAATAGAGATGAGTGTTATTTAATATACGTTTAGGACTGAGAGGTAATTCGTTAGTGCCGTTACATAATGACTCGGGCCAAGGAATGTCCGTTAAGGACGAGCACGTGTCGACTCAGTATGAAATAGTAAGAAATGAAATGACATAGAAACGCGGTTATGATATGACTGTTCCGGTACTGAAGTACGTATCCTGGGGAGAGTCAGATTAAGACATACATGCCATAGATTTATATGCTAAATGCTCCAGGGAATTGCCATCTATATACATAAACGAATCTAACAAATCTATCTAGAGAGGGGGTCAGAGAGAGGGGATCATGGAGAGGGGAGGGGGTGTTTCCGTTACTGGGTGTATTTGATGTGTATGTCCGTCGTGGATTTGGTGAATCATTCACACGATATACGCCAATATTTATAGGTAAATTACTAATTGGTCATCATTTTAACCTTCTAATACTGGGTTCTGACGGTGGATTCTGTCTCTATTTATTTCTTATACATGCGCGTAGAGTGTAATTATAACTCTTTAGCAAATGTTTTCACTAAAGATATTTGAAAACAAATTATTAATTGAAAAATTGAGGCCAATTGCAATTGGATGCTCAAGGTTGTGAAGCGACAAAATATTAATTAGATAGCGTCAAGGCCTATAATGTATTTTTTACAATTACACTCTTAACATCATTTCTCAAGTTTGAGAGACGTGTTCTCCGTCCTTAATAGAAAACGTCATACTTATGATACACTAAGTAGTAAAAATGAAGAATATCTGAACACAGGTTCACACTAAACGAGGTATAAACAAATATCCACAAGTCATTGTTTACAGTTCTTTAAGAATCCATCTTTACGTCGATGCCGATTGCCGCATTGGCCTTATCGCGCGCCAGCTGATAGCCGTAGGTGTTGAGATAACGGGATTGCTTCCAACAGCATCCCAGGCGATAATGCTTCAGTCAAATTCACATCTATCCTCTGCATTAAGATAGACCAATACGCGGCGATACCATCTGTTTTCCACTCACTATCAAGACCCACTCTTTGCTTATCCAACAACATTAAACGCAACATTTTTAATAACCTTCAATAGGGAAATATGTTCTCGCCATTACTCTGGGGTGATAAGTGACTACGATGCTCTACAACGTAACATTTCCCCTCGACATCAATATAAATAAATACGCGAGAGTTGTCAGAGCCGAGCAAAATAAAAACTACACATGTATTAGCTTTATAGATCAAATGCAATTTACGTTATATTTATGACCAGGTCAGGAATCATTTTGTAATTCATAGAAAAATCAAATATTTACTGTGAAATTCAGTCTTTGAAATTTTCCAACAGGCACCAAACCAGTGAAAATATGCCGATTACAAATTTAGAGAACATATAATACATTTCGTTAATTGATATGTTAGCAATAAAACAAACTTTTACGTATTTATAAGTTATATCGTATGATCAAATTAATCCTTTTTCGTATTTAAAAAGAAACCTCAATTGTACACGTAGTTCTCATCTGACCTATCCAGCAATTATTATAAAAACAACATCTTATTTAGAAAAAAACATCACCACGAACCGTCAGTATTCAACAACTTTTCATCGGCTTCAATATTTGTAAGCTAAAGATACACTCCTTTATTAATAAAGTTTAAATTCACGATTTGTGTATAAGTTTATACCATAAACAATATATGTCTGTTGTATGGCGGCACAGAAGTGACATGAAATTTTTTTATTTTTTTATCGAGTGGACACCGATAGAGATTAAATATTTAATGTCACCTCTGTGACGCCATACAACACCGTACGTTGCCTTGTTTGTGTATATATGTTTTTCTTATTTGTCTTTTTCATTGAACCCCAACAAACGACATTACATGGAAGTGGGGTTAAATAGGAATCACCTTGATTGCCTGCCTAGTCCGTCCCTCCGCCCGCCCGTCCGTCTGTCTGTAATATTGTTAACACGACTTGTCTGTGTTCCTGATGTAAACAATCACCATTAAAAGTTTTAAAACTAAGTAAAATAAATGGTTTATTTCTTTTAAATAAATTCATCTTTTCTTTTACTTCGGTGAATAAAACGTCGATATATACATAATAAAATGGCTTGCCATACTTTACAGCACTCTTATTGTGTGACGTAAATAAAGCGCACTAAAGTAAGAATAGCAAGAACGGTTTATGGTTTCCTAATTACCCAAGCAGCGTATTAATGGCACGACATTATATATTATGTATTGTGTCTAATATATGTTACGTTCTAATGTACTCACAATGTGTCTGTGCCGTTTCATCTAATATTGATATGAATAATATGTGTGTTGCACTGTAGTACCCTCTTTGTCCTTGTACAGTTGGATGTAGCCAACTTTAAACAAAATTTGTATATAGTTTGTCAAATAGCATATAATTTTTATAAAAGTTAGTTTCATTTGGTGTGAAATTTTGTTCCTTACGCAGAGTTTGGCATAATATATGAGTATTTCAATACATAAAGGTTTTCAGAGGGGTTTAGTGTCCAGGGTTATTTTCTATAGGTAAGATTCGTTCCAATGTGAAAGATGTTACCTAAAAAATTTCGATGAAGGCCTGGGCTGTAGCAGCTAGCTATATAATGCTTATCTCATCGGTTTGTGAAACAATTTTGAATTTAACAAGATGAACATGTCGTCTCGTCAACTATACCATTTTGTTAATTAACTTTCACGAAGGGATTGAGCGTTAAACTCATTCTAATTAAAATGTTATCACACTGTGCCCTTTTTACTAAATCAATTAAGGTGTATTCATTCTGCATTGCTGATGGATTATCAATGTCTTGGACCTGAGATGTTACAGTTCGAGCACAGGGCTTTATCATATCGATGTTACAGTTCGAGCACAGGGCTTTATCATATCGATGTTACAGTTCGAGCACAGGGCTTTATCATATCGATGTTA